>JAHHZJ010000407.1:0-52758 GCA_021437245.1 Aegilops speltoides
GCGGCAGGAGGTCGCTTATGCGTCTTTGGTGAAGTTGCGAATGAAGGCTTGATGAAGTCGACCCAGCTGTTGATGCTACGGGGCTTGGCTGTTCAGCCATGTCGGGCGTGCCGAGGCATGAGGAACATACTTGGCGGCGACTTCGCTTGTTGCCGTTAGCGTCTTGACGGCCGTGGAGTAGTCTATCAGCCAATCTTCGGCTTCCGCGGGCGGTGTATTTAGGTGTATCTCGAGGGCGTGAATCCTTTGGGGAAGGGCTGCGTCTACGATCACGGAGCCGAAACAAAGCGGGCCAAGCTCGTCTTCTTCTTCTAGCGCCGAGGATGCGTGGGTCGGTCGATCCGTTGGCGGGCATCGTTCTCCCGACTCCTCTCGGCGACCAAAGCGATCTCCGAAGTCGGATGCTCGGCAGGCGGCGGAAGACTTCGCCGTTCTCTTGGCGGGGAGGCGGATAATCATCGCCCGCTCCTTTGCTCGAAGCGGCCGTCTTAGTCGCGCTTCGATGGAATCTGCGAGAATCCGCGTAACTGCAGCGGCTCTTTCTCTCTCCTCCGCGGACTCCGCCGATTGGCGTCCGGGAAGTCGCATATGATCTCGGCGAGGTAAGTCGTCATTCTTCTGTTGCTGCAGCGTCGGCGCGCCGCCTGCTGCGTTTTGCGCGGCAACCGCGTCGAGCTGCTGGACTCGCTCCGTCATCACGGCGCTCTTCGCCGTCGAGTTCCTCGGCTCTTGATGCGCCGCTTAGGCGCGCGGATATTCTCGCGAGGGTGGCGTGCAGGCGCTTTGCTCCGAATAGATCGGCGATAGCGCGCGCTCTCGGACCACACCGAGGCGGCTCGGCGGTCGGGCCGGCGAGCCGCCTGGCGCGGTCCATCTCGCTGGTATGCGCCGTACTGGCGTCTCATGCTTGCCAACTTCTTGGCGCCTTCAATGAGCTGAAAGCGGCGCTCTTCAACATCTCTGCGTCGCGTCCTCAGGGAGGCGCGGACGAATCTCGAGACGCGCGCGGCGGGTCTGGGCGTTTTCACGGAGTGCTCGCCGTGGCGATGGCGAGCACCTCCGTGGCGGCGCTTCCGTCGCTCTCCTCGTCACAGGCGGCTCGTCCTCGCTCCCTACGTTGGTGGGGAAGGTATCAAGCGTCTGGCGTCGGTCGACCAGCATCGGGTCGGAGGAGCCTCACGGACTCAAGTCTGGCGGGCCCGCGGCGACTTGAAGTTGGTCGAGAGGCCCGTGAGAAGGTTCTCGGGGCCACCGCACCGCGCTTCGGCCGCAGGTTCGTCGGAGCGCACCTCGCCCGATGAGTTGGCGAGGCGCTTCATGCGCAGCGGCCAGCGCCCGCAGGCAGCGTCGTCTGAGACCCATCTGGCGAGCGAGGCTGGCTGCGCTTCGCCCGAGGAGAAAAAGGTTCCGTCGAACAGATCTCGGGACGATGGTGCACCTCGCCCCACGGTGGGCGCCAAATGTCGGGGTTGGGTGCGACATATGCCAGCAGGTGGCTTATCATGGTGAAGCGAGTAGAAGCGTCGCGGTGCACAGAAAGCGGGATGAGGCGAACATGCCTTGGCGAATCTTACCAACCGGGGCTCTCGAGGAGATAATACCCCTACTGCTGCTCTGCGGGGTCTCCGCATGACCACTATGGGATGATAGTACAATGGTGCTCCTTGAGCTGTGTGTGGCAGGAAGGAGCAAAGCTAGCTCTTTCCCTTCTTGCTATATGTCTAAACCTATCCAGGGCCGAACCCTTTGCATGGGTGCCCCGGGGGGTTTATATAGGCCTACCCGAGTACAATGGTAATCCGGTGGCGTGGCTGATCGTCTGTCTCTCTTCGGCCGCCCTTCTGCCGACACGGGGCCGCCGACTCGCGAGCCCAGCGGACAAGCGAGAACACTGTCTGGCGCTCGATGTGTGAGCTTGATCATGGGGTCGTGGGAGCAGTGCCGCCCGTCTGTCGGCGATCACTTGTTGCCACTCCCGTCAATCTGGTTTATGGCTTGTGGGGCCTGGCGGGGCGGCCGACTGCAGGGGCCGACTCGAAGGCCGTCTTGAACTCTCGGCCGTCTTCTTCTATTTCAGCGGCGGAGGGCCGGCGATCTCCCGACGTCTGCGCCGCCGTCGTGGGCACGGTGCCTTGTGCCTTGTGGCTGAATCAAGGAGTCATGGCAGCAGATGCAGCGCCTCACGGAGATCTCTGGTGGCGCGACTCCTTGTAGCCATGCCTCCTTCCGTGGAGTCGAGGGGCGATCACGATGGGGCTGTACCCCGCATCGGTCTTCGTGAAGGGTCGCGGGCCGACTCTCACAGTCGGCCCCTTGGGAGGTCGCAAGCCTGGAGTCGGCTTGTCCCAGAGTCGCCATCTTGAGGGCTCTGTCTCTTCGAAGGTCGTCAGCTGGGACTCGGCCTTCTCGAAGGTCGCCTGCCGGGTCTCGGCCTTCTCGAAGGTCGCCCGCTGGGTCTCGGCCTTCTCGAAGGTCGCCAGCTGGGAATCGGCTGAGGGGCGTGGCCTGCCCCGATGTCTTGAAAGATCCTGGGTCCTGGGTCAGCCTACCCATGGCCCATTACTCCGACAGAGTACGTCATTCTGGACAACATGTGACTCATGAAACATGAATGGAAATTGTCAAGAATGATATAACGCCATCTCGAAGATAAGGTAGAAGGAATTGCACTTCGAAATGCAAGAAGAAGAATACTTGAACTCAGAAAAAAAACATGTGTTGAGCACCATGTTTATTTTTGAGTATAGCTTGGCGGATCTTAGCTTCGGGAGAAGTCTTGAAGAACAATTGAAGAATGAAAAAAATCCTTGACGAACCACCATGTAGAGCCTCCATGAAGAACTCCGGTAATAAAAGGAAGATAAAAAGAAAGGGAAGTTGAAAACACAAGGTGAAGCCTTGCCATGATTTAGATGGAGCTTCGCGATGAGATAATGCGGAAAACTTGGAACTCCGGAAAAGAAAAGATGAAGCATCTCGAACCGAGAAAATGACATGATGAACAACTCTAGAAAGAAGAAACTAGATCACTTGGATGAAAGAATAATAAGAATTATGTTATGCGTATCCTTCACCAATTAAATTGATGACAAGCAACAGATTTGGCATACTACTTATTCTCGTAGAAAGGATTAAAGAGAGATATAGCGCAAACTTGAGAAGGTATAGATGGAACCACGGTAGGATTTAGAACAACGAATGAATTGATATGATAACGAAGGAAGTGAAATCTTGAATGAACCATCGTAAGAATTGAAAATGAGCGTAGCAAAGGCACAATTCACGGGAAGGATTGAAAAAGCGAATGAAGATACTTGAGGGATTTAGATACATGAGAACAAAGAGATCATGAACTGATTAGAGGATATTTGAGCGATTCACGGTAAGATTTGGAGAGCGATAGCTACGCTGAGAATGAAGAATTATGACATGATGGCCTTGGAGGAAAGAAATAGAAATAACTCACGAAATGCTCGGATGGTAAGAAAAAATTTTCACAATCAAAACAATTATGAGCATGGCATCAAGCTTGAACTATGCATCTTGAAGAGAATGGAGAAAGATTTAAGAGAAATCCTTCTTGGTCTTCAAATGTTGAGAATGATGATGAGAACCACCACCATGAATTGTTGAGACACTCGGAAGGATTAAAAGAAAAAGGTTGAGCCAAAGATGAAAAGAATTTGAAAGCGACCTTGGAGAAGGCATGTGGTGATGAAAATTCATTCTTACATCAAACTTGGAAATGAATTTGCGAATGGCTCTGGTAATTAGAAGAGTCGGTAAGATCACAGGAAAAGACACGTGGGTTAGGGCCCTCAAAAGAACACCGTTGAAAAGATTTAAAGAGATGTTGCACGGTTGAATTAAATGACTTGAATGAGATACCAATGTCGAAAGAGCTTGAGCGAATGCAGAGTGGAAACACGAATCTTCAAGATATCTTGAGCACTCGGAATAACAAATAGCGAGAAGTAGAATGATAATGAGGTGCACGGTATGAGAAGACATTGAAATGAGGAAAAGGTATGATCAACAAAACTTGACTTGAATCCACGGAGAAGAGAAAGGAATGAGGAATGACGAACTAGTAGAACATCTTCTTGAGAACCACGGGTAAGAACATTGACGGAAAAGAATGGAGAAACTTCACAAAAATAAAAGGATACTTGGTAAAGAAATCTTAGTCCTTGAGGAAAAAAGGGTGGGTGGGCGGGGAAAAAACAAAGGCAACTTGGAGCGGATGAAACAAACACCGTTGAGAAGAAATGATAATTGGTCTTGCTGATGTTGAAGTGATCGGATCCACTTGAAGAAACACGCCGGTTGAAAAGGATTGACATGACAATCTCAATTGTCGAGAAGGATTGAGTATTCACATCGGATATGAGAACACCATTTGGAAAGGTATGGAACCAACACTTGACATTGAAGCAACTCGAATACCACAACTCAAAACAAAAACAAAGGACTGACTTGCGAGAATAAGCGGAACAAACATATGATAGAGATTTCGTCCGAAGTTTTCGTGGTGGGGCCTACACGGGCTCGATCGTACATCACCATCATGTACAAGGCAGTGCACATGACATACGAAGTGTCCCCAAACCAGCATAGCCAAGGGTTCTTTAAGACACAACGAGACCACTGTAAAAAATGACCGTGGATAGGCGGACCACTAGACGTCGAACCCCAATCTCATATCATGCATCTGTCGGAAAGATATTCTAGGAGCTACTTGAATTCCCACCTATAAAACTCCGAAACTTTACGGTTATGCAATGCGGTGTTGGGGATCTGGGAAGCAATATATATATATCTCACCCAAAACTAACAATCCCTACATCCAAGCTGTATCCATCCGTCGACACATAACCAAGAAACCTTGAAATCGTGTACCTCAACCTTGAAAAGCATCATTATACAAGCTATGGCAATACTCGAACGCATAAAAGAGATTTTCGATGTCGGCGTACTAAACTCAGGTATTCCAAAACTGCAACAATAAAATTATGGCGACAACACCTCGAGCTCAACTCCCGGGACACTTCCACTAAACCCTGACGGGGAGGCACCAAGACAATTTTCTCATCATAAAACCATCGAACGATTCCAAGATACCAGCGTGATCCTAAAAATTTTTTAGTGAAACTTGAGAAGAAGAGTCAAAACTCTCGTCGGGATGCCTTACAGGCGATGAAGAGGCTGGGCGTAAAAGAATTCCTAACTCTCCGATATATATAATCCTAAATGACTCAAAACATTTTCAAGACACAACTTGGCGCTAAAAGCGATCAGCGGTGGGGCTCCTAAGGTCGAGGTATGCTCGATTACCAACTTGTAACACCCACGATGTGGCTATATCCCCCGTGTGAAGCACGACTTAGATGCATAACCGCATTGTGGTTTTATGCATGAAAGGTCATCTTCACACAATCCCATGTAATGAACAAGAATGGGATAAAGAGTTGGCTTACAATCGCCACTTCACACAATGAACATATAATTCATACATCATACAAAGCACACACATAGTTAGACTACGAATGAAGCCAAAAAAAGAAGATAACCCAGCTGCTAGATCGATCGCCCCAGCTGAGCTCCACTCTTGATCAACATGAAGCGAAACATAGCAGCGACCAAGATCTTCGTTGAGCTCCCATCGAGCTCGGTTGCATCATCTGCCTTGGTATCATCGGCTTTTGCAACTGTTGTGATAGTATCTGGTGAGTCACGAGGACTCAGCAATCTCAAAACCCGCGAGATCAAGACTATTTAAGCTTATGGGTAAGGAAAGGATAAGTGGTGAGGTTGTAGCAGTGACTAAGCATGATATGGTGGCTAACATACACAAATAAGGCGAAGAGAAGCAAAAAAGCGGTCGTGAAGCTAGCAATGATCAAGAAGTGATCTGAACTCCTACTTCGTCAAACATAACTCAAAACCGTGTTCACTTCCGGACTCTGCGAAAAGAGACCATCACGGCTACACAGCGGTTGATGCGTTTTAGTTAAGTCAAGTGTCAAGTTCTCTACAACCAAATATTAACAAATTCCCATCGCCACATAACCGGGACACGGCTCTCGAAAGTTTATACCTGCAGGAGTGTCCCAACAGCCCATCACAAGCTCTCACGGTCAAGAAGGATATTCCTTCTCCGGGAAGACCCGATCAGTCTCGGAATCGGTTTACAAGACATTTCGACAATGGTAAAACAAGGCGAGCAAGACCGCCCATTTGTCTTGACAAATCCCGATAGGAGCTGCACATATCTCGTTCTCGGGCACCGGATAAGCTAAGCGTACATGTCTGAGCGTAATCCAAGTTGCCAAGGAATGGTCCATACGGTGCTCTAGTTTGGACCAACACTTGTAGAACACTGGCCGGGGGGTAAAATAAAGATGACCACTAAGTCTGCAGAACCCAAGGAAAAAAGGCTTAGGTGGCAAATGTTAAAACCAAGGTTGGGCCTTCTTTGGAGGACTTTTATTCAAGCGAACTGTCAAGGGGTCCCATAAATCACCCAACAGCGTAAGGAGCATAAAATCAAGGAACATAACACGGTATGGCGGAAACTAGAGCGGCAAGAGTGGAACAAAACACCGGGCATAAGGCCGAGCCTTCCACCCTTTACCAAGTATATAGATGCATTAATTAAATAAGAGATATTGTGATATCCCAACATAATCCTGTCCAACATGGAGCAATCTTCAACTTCACTGCAACTAACAGCGCTATAAGAGGGGCTGAGCAAAGCGATAGCGTAGCCAAGCAATGGTTTGCTAGGAAGGGTGAAAATGTTAGAGGCGACATGGCAATTTGGGAGGCTTGGTAAAACAAGTGATAGGTAGCGCAGCATAGCGATAGAACGGAGTAACTAGCAAGCAAAGATAGAAGTGATATCAAGGGTAATGGTCATCTTGCCTGAGATTCCGCTAAGAAGAAGAACGAGTCCATGAAGAAGACAAACGGACGTAGTCGAACGAATCCTCACAACTCCGGAACGAAACCAAAGCTAATGAGAGAAGCAAACCAGAAAGAAGCAAAACAACATGGTAAACACACAGGCATAAACATGGCGTGATGCACAATCAAGTATGATGCATGTCCGGTTTAATGAGGCATGGCATAGCAATATGCACAAACAACACTACAAGTTAAGGTGAGCTCAATATGCAACGAGTTGCATATTGATGAAACCACATCAATTATTTAGTTTCTCTCTCGGTTATGAACAAGACAAGATTAAATGTTGGTTAACATGGCAAGAGGTGAAGCATAATTAAACTACATATTTAGGCAAGTTTAAATGAGGCCGAAAACACAAACAACACTTCGGAAAATCCCCATGTTATTTAGCAATTTAAAGCAAGCAACAATTTTAAACATTTTAATTGTTGTTATCATGATCTTGGATGACATATGCAAGTTTTATGAAATTTTTATGAAAATGTTGACATAAGCATGTTATGAAGCATTTGGTCACTATGGCGGAACAAAGCGGGTGCCCCGACAGCGAATCCGAAAATGATGCCACGGCAACATATCGGTTCGATAGCTCACGGAGAAGCGGTGCAAAAGGAGGCGTGCGGATGTGCGCAACATGCTAGAGATGGTGGGGTGCTCCCGACTACGGGTTCCCACGGGTTAGTGGCATGGAAACGAGGAACGTGCAAAGACCTCTCTCGGACACGGTGCAACACGGGCATCTCATACATGCAAGGGCATCTCATCGCGGTCGTCTCGGGTTATACCTTTGAAGCGTGCGTTCTCGGGCAGAACGAGTTTGGTGCAATGTAGGAAGTAGGCGTTCGCGGCGGTCGTGAGGAAGTAGTTGTACGTTCGTCTCGGATAGGTACCAGCGAATCCAACATCTTGAGCGGCGGTAGTGGTTCACGGACATCGTGGAAGTAGTCGTTCACGCAGCGGTAGAGAGCACTTGTGATCTTGGCGGCGGTAGTGGTACATCTCGTAGTGGAACTTGGTGATCCGAAGGGTATTTGGGGTGATGGTAGTCGTTCACTTGGCGACGGTAAAGCGAACTTAGCGGTCCTCGGCGTCATGGTACTTGGCGTCCTCTCGGCCTTGACGGTGAAAAGCGAGAGCGATGGTCTTGGTACATGGCGTCTCACCGTGTAGTTGTACGAGTCGAACAAAGGGCCTTGGCGATTCAGCGGGTATGAAGCAGGAAGGCAGCGTGGTGCAGGGCTGCCTTTGTCTTGGCGAGCAGCGGTCCAGCGAGCAGCAGCTACTGCTCAATGCGAGGCGCCGCAGGCGATGCCGGGGAAGTCAGCGGGGAAGATCGTTTGCTCATCTCTGGATGAGGCGAGGCAAAGGTGGTATATGGCGGCTGAGGAAGGAGGTCGGTGGGGCGGCAGCGCTGCTGGTGGAGGAGGGTGTGGATGGAGAAGGCTGAAGCAGGGCGGAGGCGGTAGGTTCAAGGCGGAGGTCGTCGGATCCGGCGAGAACTTGACCAGGCGGCGGCCTTGCTGTGGTCGGGGGCAGTCGGGGACACGAGGGCGGCGCCGGGCTCCAAGGCAGGAGGAGGCACGATGGTGATGCTTGGAGGCAGAGGAGCAAGGCGTAGAGGCAGAAGGCGTGGCGGTGGCCATGGCCTCGGCGAGGTGGTCTGAGGCTCTGCGGCGCCATGGCTGCCTGAGCTCATGAGACGGAGCTCAGGCAGGAGGCAGAGCGAAGGAGGCGTCGGCGCGGGAGGACAAGCGAGGCGGCGCCATGGCGGAAGCAGCGGGGAGGAGATCGGCCGCTGGTGCGAGGCTCCTCCCTATGGCGGCTGGAGGGGGATCGAGAGAGATGTGTGGACCGGTCGGGCTAGGGTTATAGGCAGGATGGGCTGGCTGGGCTAATGGGCCGTCTTAGTGGCATGCGGATGAAGGGCTTCTTCTCTCCCTTCTTCAAATCTCTTCCAAAAATAGAAAAGCAAAGAAAGAAAATGGAGAGAAAAGAAATGAGTGGACAAGAATTTGGGCATGGGGATAATTTTCCCGGACTCGCAAAATGCGCTTGGTCCAAGAAAAATGGCATGGACATGATTGCAGGAATTAAATTCAAACTCATTTGAAACTCAAATGGGTTTGAACTAGGACTAGGTTTTTGAAGTGTCTAAAAATGTTCGGATTTTTGGTGGAGCTCCGGAAAATGATGAAAGAAATTATGGGCAAGGTTGGAGACCAAGAATTGAGATAACAGCGGCATGGGATATTTTGCAAGTGGGTTATGGTTAATTCCAAATAAACGGAATAATTTTATTATAGCTCCCTAATAATAGTAGGAGACTTTTAATATGTTTTAAGAGAAATCACCATGTGAATATCCTCGATTTAAATAGATCAACGATCTATGCAATTTATTTAGGTGAGTTTTAAAATTAATGATATCATGGCATGATGACATGATGCAATGCAAGAGATGGCATGATGAATGCACAAACAAAACAAATCACACGACGAAACTCGGAGTAGCTGGAAGGCATCTGGAGCGTCGGTCTCGGGGCGTTACACGCTACTCCTAGGTAGTTTAGCAGTAGCGCATTTACCTATACCGCATTACTACTAAAACTAGCTACCTCCCACCACCCACGCTCTCCTCTATCCTATCCACACTCACACTCACACTCACTCGATCTCTTCCCCTCAACCCCCCTCGCGCCGGTCCTCCCCCACCGGCCACCGTCGCCTACCCCTCCTCCCTCTACGCTGCCGTCACCTCCTCCTCCTTGCTAGACTCGGTACCACCCTCCTCCTCTTGTCCTCCCTCGACTCGCCGCCGGCCGGCCCCTCCTCGCTCCGCCCTTCCTCCTCCGTCCTACTCTCTCCTCCCTCCTCCAGTCGCCCCTCCTTCTCCCTCCTCCCTCCTCCATCCACAACCCCTCCTCCCTACTACATTTTGACTAGTAGGCTAGTTCATACGCAACATTTTGATTTAGTTCATATGATTTAGTTGATTTAGTAGGCTAGTTGATTTAGTTGATTTAGAACATTTTGATTTTGTTGATTTAGTAGGCAGGTTTATCTAGTAGGCTAGTTGATTTAGTTGATTTATAGAACATTTTGATTTAGTTGATTTAGTAGGCAAGTTGATATAATAGGCTAGTTGATTTATTATAGAACATTTTGATTTAGTTGATTTAGTATGCTAGTTGATAGCTTTGAAGATTTGGCACTCTACATGTTGCTTTTGGAAAATGGCGCCACCACCACCACCATGTTGATGGTGCAAGTCAAGGTGCGCCAGCAGCATTGCATCTGGCAAGCTGTTCGACATCTACTTCCAGCCGAGTTTTCGTCATGCGGCGGTAAGAAATTGTATGAAATGTAACAACTATTTGATTTTTAGTGTTGGCATTGCATTGTGTCATTTTGCTTTTTTACACAGATCGCCCATGCAATGTGGCGTTGAAATTCAACAAGGTGACGGAACCTTTGTGACATTTGAGGCTCTGGGGCCATACACTATGGAGGTCGAGAAAGGGCGAAATATTTGCAGATTGGAGGAGATGGATGGGCCCATTTCCTCGCCCGCATGCGTCTTACTGGTGGTGAGTTGATCAGCTTCTCCTTCAGAGCAGAAAGACCCAAGCTGGCTATCATTTATATCAACTTTGGTGGAAGATGACGAAGATAATGAAGATAATGAGGACCCACTCGATGAAGATGATGAGGACCCACTTCATGAAGCCATCGTAGCTCAAAGAATGAGGCTAAGCGAGGAGGAGGTGTGCAACCTATGGGACATAATTCCGCCATGTGCTGACTTTGTCAGGGTGCCATTCATGACCCGCCTGACAAGTACCATGGTCGATCGACATGATATGGTATGTTACACTTACAAATGCAAATTATCCGATGATATGCTTAGTGTAGAGTCTAATGATATGTTGTGTGGAATCTAGTTGATGATATGCTTTAGTGTAGAGTTCGATCACATGCTTATTAGTGTAGAATCTAAGGAACTATTAATAGTGTAGATAATCCATATATACTTATTTGCAAGAGTATGTGCGAGGCTATTTATTAATTGATATGTTTTCTTATTCAGAAATTGGCAAAGAGCCTATCATGAGTTATGGTATCGAGCACGATGAAGAAGGCTCGGTTGGACTCGCCTTACATGAGAACTCCATCACAACCTATACTTACAGCGTGGACATGGACGATCGCTTTACACTTAAACTTCGGTTGGGTGGAAGAAATTCCTCAATGGCAAGAATCTTCGTGTTGGACGAGGCCATCCTAATTACTATCAGGAACACCAACCGCCCGAGCTTGAGGATGATGATCGTCTTGATATCATCTAGAACTACATATGTGTGTGTGGCTATATCATTTAGAACTACATATGATGATCGTTGTTGATATCATCTAGAACTACATATGATGATCGTCGTCGATATCATCTAGAACTACATATGATGATCGTCGTCGATATGACCTTGTACTACTTGAGGATGCATGTTGACTATACATGAAATTGTTATCTAGTACTCCCTTGGTTCCAAATTACTCGTCATGGTTTGAACTAAAACCACGACGAGTAATTTGGAATGGAGGGAGTACTACCTAATACCTATAATGCTTTATGAAATTGATATCTAGTAGTACCTAGTATACGGAAATTGCAGTTTATTGAAACGAAGCGGGGAAAATGATGAAAGATATAGCGATGGCGAGGGCTAGAAACGCTACAGACTAACTAATAGTAGCGCGTTCGATCTTTGCTGATATAGTCAACAATAGTAGCGAGTGCGGACCGTGCTACTACTAATAATTAGCTGTAGCACCGTAGTAGTAAGCGCGACGCTGCTGCTGATAACCTCAAAACCTGCGCTACTACTAGGGTTTTCCCTAGTAGTGTGAAGAAGAGTCTTCCACAAGCTTGGGGAGGCTTCTCCAATTAATCAATGATTTGCACGATCATCCTCTCAAGAAAAATGAAATACTTGATATCTTTTATAATGGATTAACCGATGCTTCGGAGACCACGGATAGTTGTGCTGGTTGTGTTTTTAGGGAAAGAACTATTGAGCAAGCTGAATTGCTATTGAATAATATACTGAGCAATGATAATGATTGGACACTTCCTGAACCAACTCGGAAGCCAGCTCAGAAGAAATGGGGTATTCTATTTCTCAGTCTCGAAGATATGCAAAAGGCAAAGAAATCTATGAAAGAAAAAGGTATTAAAGCTGAAGATGTTAAGAATTTACCACCTATTGAACAAATACATGGTCTTGATAACTCGACACAGGTAGTAAAGGTAAATTCTCTCTATAGATTTGATGAAGGTGATATCCCTCGTTATAAGTCTGCTAGCCAATGCTTGGATGAGTTCAATAATTTTATTGTTAAACAAGAAAACTTCAATGCTTATGTTGGTAGACAATTGAAATGTAATGCTTATATGGTTGAACACTTGAGTGTATTACATGTCTAGAGTTAAAGGTGACCTTAAGCTTATTAGTAAACATGCATCTATGGTTACCACTCAAGTAGAACAAGTGCTTAAAGCCCAAGATGATTTGCTCAATGAATTAAATAATAAGAAAAATGATAATGTTGTTAGAGTTATGTCTAGAGGTGGTAGAATGACTCAGGAACCTATGTATCCTGAGGGCCATCTTAAGAGAGTTGAGCAAGATTCTCAGAGAACAAATATTGATGCACCTAGTCCTTCTAAGAAAAAGAAAAAGAAAAATGATAGGACTTTGCATGCTTCTAGTGAACCTATTATAGACACACCTGAGAATCCCAATGATATTTCTATTTCTGATGCTGAAACACAATCTGATAATGAACATGACCCTAGTGATTATGTTAATGATGATGTCCATGTAGATGCTCAACCTAGTAACAATAATGATGTAGAGATTGAACCTCTTTGTTGATCTTGATAACCCACAATCAAAGAATCAACGTTATGATAAGAGAGACTTTGTTGCTAGGAAGCACGGTAAAGAAAGAGAACCATGGGTTGAAACCCATGCCTTTTCCTCCTAAGCCATCCAAGAAAAAGGATGATGAGGATTTTGGCGCTTTGCTGAAATGATTGGACCTATCTTCTTGCGTATCGTTTGGTGATATGCTTAAAATGAATCCTTATGCTTGCTAATAAAAGAAAGGTACGAAGCTGAAATTTCCACCATGCTTGCTAATTACACTTTTAAGGGTGGAATACCAAAGAAACTAGGAGATCCAGGAGTACCAACTATACCATGCTCCATTAAGAGAAACTATGTTAAAACTGCTTTATGTGATCTTGGCGGTGTTAGTGTTATGCCTCTCTCTTTATATCGTAGAGTTGATTTGAATAAGTTGACACCTCTGAAATCTCTTTGCAAATAGTGATAAATCAATTGCTATACATGCCGGTATTTGTGAGGATGTACTGTTGTGGTTGCAAATGTTACTATTTTAACGGACTTTGTTATTCTTGATATTCGAGGATGATAGTATGTAGATTATCCTTGGTAGACCCTTTTGAATACTACATGGGCTGTTATTGATTGCAACAAAGGCAATGTCACTTTTCATGTAAATGGTAATGAGCATACGGTACACTTTCAGAAACAACCTCAAGTCCATAGTATCAATTCTATTGGAAAAATTTCAACAATTACTATTGGAGGTTTTGAATTTCCTCTTCCTACTGTCAAAAAGAAATATGATATTCTTATTGTCGGGGACATGCATATCCCCATTGAGGTAACCTAGTGTTATTCGAAAATTCTTCGGTTTCATGTTATTCGGAAGAAGTTTGTTAACAAGGCTTGATCAACCTTGTTAGTGGATTCCTTTTGATGAGCATGAGATGGACGAAGTTAGAAAGCACAACTCTCTGTACCCTCCTTTTACTTTCTATTATTTAGTTTAAATAAAGTGAAAAATGTATTTTTCTATCTGTTTTCTGAATTATCCTTGCAATAAAAAATACCCTGAGAATAAAAGTTCTCCAAATGCCCTGAATATGAAGTATGCTTTTTGTCGAATATTTTAGAATTTCTAGCGGTGGAGACTGGAGACTATGATTCCCCACAATTAGGGATGAGACTCGGACGAAAACTAAAAAAATAAAAAAGAGGCCATAAAAAAAGAAAAGGCCCAAATAAAAAATGAGAGAAAAGGAGAGAAGGGCAATGCTACTATCCTTTTTCCACACTTGTGCTTCAAAGTAGCACCATGATCTGCATGATAGAGAGTCTCCTATGTTGGGAATTTTTCATTATAGAACTTGGCTTGTATATTCCAATGATGGGCTTCCTCAAAGTGCTCTAGTCTTCGTGAGCAAGCAAGTTGGATGCACACCCACTTAGTTTCTTTTGTTGAGCTTTCATACACTTATAGCTCTAGTGCATCCGTTGCATGGCAATCCCTACTCACTCACATTGATATCTATTGATGGGCATCTCCATAGCCGTTGATCGCTTAGTTGATGTGAGACTATCTTCCTCCTTTTGTCTTCTCCATAGCCCCTTCTATTCCACCTATAGTGATATGTCCATGGCTCACGCTCATGTATTGCGTGAAGATTGAAAAAGTTTGAGAACATCAAAAGTATGAAACAATTGCTTGGCTTGTTATTGGGATTGTGCATGATTAAATACTTTGAGTGATGAAGATAGAGCATAAGCAGACTATATGATTTTGTAGGCATAGCTTTCTTTGGCCATGTTATTTTGAGAATACATGATTGCTTTGTTAGTACGCTTGAAGTATTATTGTTTTTATGTCAATATTAAACTTTTGTCTTGAATCTTTCAGATTTGAACATTCATGCCACAATAGAAGAAAATTTCATGAATAAATATGTTAGGTAGCATTCCACATCAAAAATTCTGTTTTTATCATTTACCTACTCGAGGGCGAGCGGGCATTAATCTTAGGGATGCTTGATCGTCTCTAACGTATCTATAATTTTGATTGTTACATGCTATTATATTATCTGTTTTGGATGTTTAATGGGATTTAATATGCTCTTTTATATTATTTTTGGGACTAACCTATTAACCGAAGGCCCAGTGCTAGTTTATGTTCTTTTTGCCTATTTTAGAGTTTTGCAAAAAAGGAATACCAAACGGAGTCCAAATGGAATGAAACCTTCGCGATGATCTTTTTTGGACCGAAAGCAAACCAAAAGACCTCGAGATGAAGTCAAAGAGGCAACAAAGCCGCCACGAGGCAGGAGGGCGCATCCGGGGGGTAGGAGCGCCGCCACCCTCATGGGCCCCTCGTAACCCCCTGACCTAGTTCCTTCACCTATATCTACTCTTATACCCTAAAAAGTTTAGGGGGAGCCACTAAACCACTGTTCCACCGCTGCAACCTTCTGTATCCGTGAGATCCCATCTTGTGGCCTTTTCTGGCAATCTGCCAGAGGGGGAGTCAATCATGGAGGGCTTCTACATCAACACCATTACCTCTCTGATGAAGCGTGAGTAGTTTACCATAGACGTTCGGGTCCATAGTTATTAGCTAGATGGCTTCTTCTATCTCTTTGATTCTCAATACAAAGTTCTCCTCGATGTTCTTGAGATATATATGATGTAATATTCTTTTTGCGATGTGTTTGCGAGATCCAATGAATTGTGGATTTATGAACAAGATTATCTATGAATATTATTTGGTTCTTCTCTGAATTCATGCATGATTTGATATCTTTGCAAGTCTCTTCGAATTATCGGTTTAGTTTGGCCTACTAGATTGATCTTTCTTGCAATAGGATAAGTGCTTAGCTTTGGGTTCAATCTTGTGGTGTCCTTTCCAAGTGACAGTAGGGGCAACAAGGCACTTATTGTATTGTTGCCATCGAGGATAAAAAGTTGGGGTTTTCATCATATTGCTTGAGTTAATTCCTCTACATCATGTCATCTTGCTTAATGCATTACTCCGTTCTTTATGAACTTAATACTCTTGATGCATCTTTGGATAGTGGTCGATGTGTGGAGTAATAGTAGTAGATCTGAGGCGAGTCGGTCTACTTGACAGACGTGATGCCTATGTTCATGATCATTGCCTTATATGCCATCATAATTATCGTGTTTCTATCAATTGCTCGGCTGTAATTTGTTCACCCACCGTAATATATGCTATCTCGAGAAAGCCACTAGTGAAACCTATAATACGATCGTCTCCAACGTATCTATAATTTTGATTGCTCCATGCTACTTTATCTACTGTTTTGGACTATATTGGGCTTTATTTTCCACTTTTATATTACTTTGGGACTAACCTATTAACGGAGGCCCAGCCGAATTCTTTGTTTTGCCTTTTTAGTATTTGAAGAAAGCAGAATATCAAATGGAGTCCAAATGGAATGAAACCTTGGGATTGTGATTTTCCAACGAGCGTGACCGGAGACTTGGACCCTACTCCAAGCGGTGCAGGAGGTCACGAGGGTGGAGGCCGCACCCCTACCTCGTGGGCCTCGGGCTCCACCGGCGTACTCCTTCCTCCTATATATACCTCGTATCCCGAGCAGTCGAGCAGGGCCAAAACCTAATTCCACCGCCGCAACCTTCTGTATCCACGAGATACCATCTTGGGGCCTGTTCCGGAGCTCCACCAGAGGGGGCATCCACCACAGAGGGCTTCTACATCATCACCATAGCCCCTTCCGATGAAGTATGAGTAGTTTACTTCAGACCTTCGGGTCCATAGCTAGTAGCTAGATGGCTTCTTCTCTCTTTCTGGATCTCAATACAATGTTCTCCCCCTCTCTCGTGGAGATCTATTCGATGTAATCTTCTTTTTGCGGTGTGTTTGTTGAGACTGATGAATTGTGGGTTTATGATCCAGTATTATCTATGGAAAATATTTGATTCTTCTCTGAATTCTTTTATGTATGATTGAGTTATCTTTGCAAGTCTCTTCAAATTATCTTTTTGGTTTGGCCAACTAGATTGGTAGATCTTGCAATGGGAGGAGTGCTTACTTTGGGTTCAAATCTTGCGGTGTCCTTACTCAGTGACAGAAAGAGTTGCAAGGCACGTATTGTATTGTTGCCATCGAGGATAACAAGATGGGGTTTTTATCATATTGCATGAATTTATCCCTCTACATCATGTCATCTTGCTTACAGCGTTACTCTGTTTTTACTTAATACTCTAGATGCATGCTGGATAGCGGTCGATGAGTGGAGTAATAGTAGTAGATGCAGAATCGTTTCGATCTAATAGGTTTGGACGTGATGCCTATATACATGATCATTGCCTAGATATACTCATTACTATGCTCAATTCTGTCAATTGCTCAACAGTAATTTGTTCACCCACCGTAGAATACTTATGCTCTTGAGAGAAGCCACTAGTGAAACCTATGGCCCCCGGGTCTATTCTCATCATATCAATCTATATTACTTTATTTACTTGCTTTGTTTTTACTTTGCCTTTATTTTTACTTTGCATCTATATATCAAAAATACCAAAAATATTATCTCTATCAGATCTCACTCTCGTAAGTGACCGTGAAGGGATTGACAACCCCTAAGCGTTGGTTGCGAGTTGCTATCGTTTTGTGTAGGTACGAGGGACTTGTCGTGGTCTCCTCTTGGATTGATACCTTGGTTCTCAAAAACTGAGGAAATACTTATGCTACTTTCTTGCATCATCCTCTCCTCTTGGGAAATCCAGCGCAGTGCTCATGAGGTAGCAAGAAGAATTTACGGCGCCGTTGCGGGGAGGCTCACGCATAAGCAAGTCAACCATACCAAGTATCCATCATAATCCCTATCTCTTGCATTACATTATTTGCCATTTGCCTATCGTTTTCCTCTCCCCACTTCACCCTTGCCGTTTTATTTGCCCTCTCTTTCCCAATCTACTCCTCTCTTTCTGTTTGCATTTTTCCGTCGCCTTTACCTTGCTCGTGTGTTAGTTTGCTTGTCTTTATGTCCAATTTCTAATCTGCTCCTATGTCTGAGTTTGAAGTTCTTCACTTCAAGCAAAGGCAAGGAGAAAACTTAAAAGATGCTTGGTATAGGATGATGGAATCTTATTGTAAGTGCACCCTAGAGGTGAACTTTAGAATTCTTCTTCATAATTTTTATGTTGGGTTAAACATGACACATAGACAACTCTTGGATTGCATTGCCAAGGAAATTTCATTGAGATTGATCGATATCGCGCATGAAATTTTAGAGGAATAGTGGGAACACTACACCAAAGGAGGATCTCATACTACCAGGAAGAAACCCAAGTGTTTGAGAAGATTTGCGAAGTAACAAATTTTTTACAAAAATCTATTGAGCCTCTTAAAAGTGTTAGCGGAAATCTTCACCGCATGAATATGTTGATTACTCTTTGTAATAAGCGGTTGGATTCTTTAGATCTATAAATTTCCGAATATGAAGGGAAGCGGAAAGAACCTCCCGGATTCGAGCATGACTCCGCCAAAAAAATGAAAATCAAAGATGGCAATACCTAGATCTATCCTTGCTTTTATGCCTAGCTAAGGGCGTTAAACGATAGCGCTTGTTGGGAGGCAACCTAATTTTATTTTGTGTTTTTTGTTTTTGCTTCTGTTTAGGAATAAATAATCCATCTACCTTCTGTTTGGATGTGGTTTTATGTTTTAATTAGTGTTTGTGCCAAGTAGGACCTATAGGATAACCTACGATGATAGTTGATTTGATTCTGCTGAAAAACAGAAACTTTGCACGCACGAATTTAGTTATGATAAATCACAGGAACGTGATTTTGCGTTGATTCTTTTTGCTGATGATCAATAAACAAATTTTCCAGGACTGCCTATTTTTGTAGAATTTTTAGAGTTCCATAAGTTTGCGTTAGTTATAGATTTCTACAGACTGTTCTGTTTTGACAGATTCTGTTTTTAGTGTGTTGTTTGCTTATTTTGATGAATCTATGGCCAGTAAATTAGTTTATAAACCATAGATAAGTTGGAATACAGTAGGGTTAACACCAATATAAATAAGTAATGAGTTCATTACAGTAGCTTGAAGTAGTCTTTTGTTTTCTTTCTCTAGCAGACTCACGAGATTTCTGTTGAGTTTTGTGTTGTGAAGTTTTCAAGTTTTGGGTGAATTCTTTTGATGGATTATGGAACAAGGAGGGCAAGAGCCTAAGCTTGGGGATGCCCATGGCACCCCAAGATAATCAATGACACCAAAAGTCAAAGCTTGGGGATGCCCGGAAGGCATCCCTCTTTAAATCCACTTCCATCGGTAATTTACTTGGAGCTATATTTTTATTCACCAACATGATATGTGTTTTGCTTGGGCGTCTTGTATTATTTGTGTCTTTGCTTGTTAGTCTACCACAATCATCCTTGCTGTATACATCTTTTGAGAGATCCATACATGAATTGGAATTTTTAGAATACTCTATGTGCTTCACTTATATCTTTTGAGCTTGATAGTTTTGCTCATATAGTGCTTCACTTATATCTTTTAGCGTGATAATGTTTGCTCTAGTACTTCAGTTAGATCTTTTAGAGCACGGTGGTGGATTTGTTTTAAAGAAACTATTTGATCTCTCATGCTTCACTTAGATTATTTTGGGAGTCTTTAATAGCATGGTAATTTGCTTAATGTTAATATACTTGGTGTTCAAGATATGTGAAACTTTCTTTTGAGTGAATTGAATACTAAGATAAGTTTGATGCTTGATAATTGTTTTGAGATATGGAGGTGATAATATCAAAGTCGTGCTAGTTTGGTGATTATGAATTTGAGAAATACTTGTGTTGAAGTTTGCAAGTCCGTAGCATGCGTATGGTTAAAGTTGTGTAACAAATTTGAAACACGAAGTGTACACGGCTTATGCATCCTTATGAGTGGCGGTCGGGGACGGCGATGGTGTTTTCTACCAATCTATCCCCTAGGAGCATCGTGTAGTACTTGAATTTTGATGACTTCTAAATTTTTGCAATAATTATATGAGTTCTTTTGACTAATGTTGAGTCCATGGATTATCGCACTCTCACCTTTCCGCCTTTGCTAGCCTCTTGATGCCGTGCATTGCCCTTTCTCACCTTGAGAGTTGGCGCAAACTTCGCGGTGCATCAAACCCGTGATACGATCGCTCTATCACATAAATCTCCTTATATCTTCCTCAAAACAGCCACCATACCTACCTATCATGGCATTTCCATAGCCATTCCGGGATATATTGCCATGCAACTTCCACCATCATCTTCATGACATACATTACTTTTGTCATATTGCCATTGCATGATCTTGTAGTTGACATCGTATTTGTGGCAAAACCACCATGCATTATTTTCCATACATGTCACTCTTGATTCATTGCACCATCGATTACACACATGAGGCATTCATATAGAGTCATATCTTGTTCTAAGTTTGAGTTGTAATCCTTGTGTTGTAGTCAATAGAAGTGTGATGATCATCATTATTAGAGCATTGCCCAAATAAAAAAAAGAAAGGCCAAAAGCGAAAAAAAAAAGGCCCAAAAAATAAAAAAAAATAAAGGCAGCGCTACTATCTCTTTTTCCACACTTGTGCTTCAAAGTAGCACCTTGTTCATCATGTAGTGAGTCTCATATATTGTGATTCAAAGTAGCACCTTGTTCCTCATGTAGTGAGTCTCATAAGTTGTCCTTTTTATACTAGTGGGAATTTTTCATTATAGAACTTGGCTTGTATATTCCTACGATGGGCCTCCTCAAATGCCCTAGGTCTTCGTGAGAAAGCAAGTTGGATGCACACCCACTAGTTTCTTTTGTTGAGCATTCATAGCTCTAGTGCATCCGTTGCATGGCAATCCCTACTCCTCATGTTGACATCAATTGATGGGCATCTCCATAGTCCATTGATTAGCCTCGTCAATGTGAGACTTTCTCCTTTTTGTCTTCTCCACACAATCCCCGTCATCATATTCTATTCCACCCATAGTGCTATATCCATGGCTCACGCTCATATATTGCGTGAAGGTTGAAAAAGTTTGAGATTATTTAAGTATGAAACAATTAGTTGGTTTGTCATCGGGGGTATAGAAGTTGGGAACATCTTTGTGTGAAGAAAATGAAGCATAGCCTAACTATATGATTTTGTAGGGATGAACTTTCTTTTGCCATGTTATTTTGAGAAGACATGATTACTTTGATTAGTATGCTTGAAGTATTATTATTTTTGTGTCAATATGAACTTTTGTCTTGAATCTTTCGGATCTGAATATTCATATCACAATTAAGAAGATTTACATTGAAATTATGCCAAAGTATCCTCCGCATCAATTTTTTATCATTTACCTACTAGGGGCAGTAGGAATTAAGCAGGGATGCGTCGTCTCCAGCGTATCTATAATTTTTATTGCTCCATGCTACTTTATCTATTGTTTTGGACTATATTGGGCTTTATTTTCCACTTTTATATTACTTTTGGGACTAACCTATTAACAGGAGGCCCAACCCGAAATGCTTGTTTTTGCCTTTTTCGATATTTGAAGAAACAAAATATCAAGCAGTCCAAGCGGAATGAAACCTTGGGATCGTGATTTTCCAAGCTGAGCGTGACCGGAGACTTGGACCCTACTCCAGCGGTGCAGGAGGTCACGAGGTGGAGGCGCGCCCAGGCGCCCCCCTCGTGGGCCTCGGAGCTCCACCGACGTACTCCTTCCTCCTATATATACCTCGTATCCCGAACAATCGAGCAGGGCCAAAACCTAATTCCACCGCCGCAACCTTACGTATCCACGTGATCCCATCTTGGGGCTGTTGCAGAGCTCCACCGGAGGGCATCCACCATGGAGGGCTTCTACATCATCACCATAGCCCCTCCGAGTGAAGTGTGAGTAGTTTACTTCAGACCTTGGGTCCATAGCTAGTAGCTAGATGGCTTCTTCTCTCTTTTGGATCTCAATACAATGTTCTCCCCTCTCTCGTGGAAATCTATTTGATGTAATCTTCTTTTTGCGGTGTCTTTGTTGAGACAGATGAATTGTGGGTTTATGATCCAGTATTATCTATGGAAAATATTTGATTCTTCTCTGAATTCTTTTATGTATGATTGAGTTATCTTTGCAAGTCTCTTGAATTATCTTTTGGTTTGGTGACTAGATTGGTAGTTCTTGCAATGGCGAAGTGCTTAGCTTTGGGTTCAAATCTTGCGGTGTCCTTACTCGATGTGTGAAAGAGTTGCAAAGGCACGTATTGTATTGTTGCCATCGAGGATAACAAGATGGGGTTTTATCATATTGCATGAATTTATCCCTCTACATCATGTCATCTTGCTTACTGACGTTACTCTGTTTTTACTTAATACTCTAGTTGCATCTTTGGATAGCGGTCGATGAGTGGAGTAATAGTAGTAGATCGAGAATCGTTTGATCTACTTGTTTTGGATGTGATGCCTATATACATGATCATTGCCTAGATATACTCATAACTATGCTCAATTCTATCAATTGCTCAACGATAATTTGTTCACCTTGTAGAATACTTATGCTCTTGAGAGAAGCCACTAGTGAAACCCATGGCCCCGGTCTATTCTCATCATATAAATCTATATTACTTTATTTACTTGCTTTGTTTTTACTTTGCCTTTATTTTTACTTTGCACCTATCTATCAAAAATACCAAAAATATTATCTCTATCAGATCTCACTCTAAGTAAGTGACCGTGGAGGGATTGACAACCCCTAAGCATTGGTTGTGAGTTGCTATCGTTTTGTGTAGAGTACGAGGGACTTGTCGTGGTCTCCTCTTGGATTGATACCTTGGTTCTCAAAAGCTGAGGAAATACTTACGCTACTTTCTTGCATCATCCTCTCCTCTTCGGGGAAATCCAATGCAGTGCTCAAGAGGTAGCAGGCCCCCGGGTCTCTTTTCCATTATATTGAGTCTCTGTTCCATCATATTGAAGCTGTTTTCCATATTATTGAATCTCGTTTACATCTTGCTTGTTTCCGATCTACGATTTTGCAATCTTTACTTTCCAATCTATACAACCAAAAGTATTTATTTTACCATTTATCTATCTCTATCAGATCTCACTTTCGCGAGTGACCGCGAAGGGATTGACAACCCCTTTATCGCGTTGGTTGCAAGTTCTTGATTGTTTGTGCAGGTATTCGGTGACTTGTGCATCATCTCCTACTGGATTGATACCTTGGTTCTAAAAACTGAGGGAAATTCTTACGCTACTTTGCTGCATCACCCTTTCCTCTTCAAGGAAATCAGCATAAGCTCAAGAGGTATCAAGCTCCATCAAACTATGGAGCAGTTGCTTGCCTAGGACAAGTACCAAGTGGTCGACTTCGACCTCGAGTACACCATGGGTCATGCCAGGCATGATGAGAAGGTTGTCGTTGCCCAGTTGTGCGTGCGACATGACGTCCTCGTCTACCACTACCACCTAGCCACAAGGCCTTGCAAGCGTTTCTCCAGGTTTATCAACAGCTCCGACTTCAGTTTCGCTACGGTGGACACCACCAACGATATGAAAGCGCTCAAGGTTTCGGGCTTGAAATGCCAGAATCTTGTCAACATTCAGGACCACTACAAGGCTTGTGGCAGCGACGACAACAAACAGAACTCCCTGGTTAACCTTGCCTCGGCCATCATCAACCCCTACTACCTTAAGGTGAAGGATGAGAGCAAGAAGGACAAGAACCCAGCACGATTATGCGGCATGAGAGGCTGGATGAACAACACATCAAATCTGCGACCAGGGCGCGTACACAAGCTCTGAGATGTACATGCAAATCGTTGACATGAGGAGTGTCTTTTCCTGCCGGGACTAGGGATCGAGCCACGAGCGGTGGCGGGCGTCATAAAGTAGATGACTAGGCGATCATTTATCCTAGTTTAAAATGCATACAATTGTTTATTAAGGTGTGTGCGAATGATCGTATAGTCAATTATGTAATGGATGCTTATTTCTGTTATACATATACATGTTATTCTTATGTAGACAGAGCAAATCACATGGCTTATTAGCAGCAATCGTCTATGTTATTATTGGTCTTTGCACACATTTCTGATTATGGACTTGTTTGTCGCGTATCACACACATCTTGTTCAGTTGAACTGTTTCCATTGTGTTGCCTAATCACACATAGTTCATCCTAGTGAACTGTATGCCGTATATTGCACACACACTCATCTGGCTGCCCGTTTCTATTGTTTTGCATCATCGCAGACAGTTCTTCTGGATTAACCATTTGCCACTCATCGCACACGAAACTCTAATATGAACCGTGTTTGATGTGGTCGCCATTACAAACATTTGCATCTTTTTGAGGTTTTATTACATCATCGTTTGTGATTGATGCATCACACTGATTTCGTTAAAGGGTCCACGATTATTTGTCGTGTTTGGACCATCTGCGATCTTTGCGGGAAAAAAGAAGAAGAAACAACCTCCTACTAGCGCCCATTTGAGCACGGGGGGAGAGTCTGGATTAGGGGGTGTCGAATGGCGGACTATAGCCTTTGGCGGACTCTGGACTATGAAGATACAAGATTGAAGACTTAGATCTGTGTCCGGATGGGACTTTCCTTGGCGTGGAAGGCAAGCTTGGCGTCTGAGATATGTAGATATCCTACCATTGTAACCGACTCTGTGTAACCCTAACCCTCTTTGGTGCCTATATAAACCGGAGGTTTTAGTCCGTGGGGCGAACAACAATCATACCATAGGCTAGCTTCTAGGGTTTAGCCTCTCGATCTCGTGGTAGATCTACTCTTGTACTACCCATATCATCAATATCAATCAAGCGAGTAGGTTTTACCTCCATCGTGAGGGCGAACACAGGTAAAAGCTGTCGTGTCCCTGTCTCCTGTTACCATCCGCCTAGGCGCTGATTCGGGACCCCCTACCGAGATCCGCGGTTTGACACGACATTGGTGCTTTCATTGAGAGTTCCTCGTATGCGTCATCTTTAGGCCCGATGGCTCCTTGATCATCAACAACGATGCGGTCGGTGAGACTTTTCTCCCGGACAGATCTTCATATTCGGCGGCTTTGCCTGCGGGCAATTAAGCAGCCATATGGAGCAGATTAAGCTTCGCCCAGCCATCAGTCAATTTGGAAGTTTGAACTACGGTGGCCTTCGCGGAGACTTGATCTTGACGGGTTCGAGCCACAGCCAAGCGCGCCGCCTTGTCACGATGGGCATGATCTGGCTCTGCTGCGAGCGAGTGCCACAGGCCGCACGATGTCGCTCGACCCTTAGCTCGGGCAGCGCTGTCGAGGGCGGGTGGCTGGACACCACCTCGGGGGCTGCGATCTCTACGGCGATTGAGCCGAACACCAACGCTGTCCTTTGTGAAGCTTGTGACACTAAGGTGCCGGACTCCTCTTTGGACTCTGAACCTTCCGCACTCCTGCCAATGGAATCCGACTGGGCGCCGATCATGGAGTTCACCGCCGCGGACATCTTTCAGCACCCGCCCTTTGGCGACGTCCTGAATTTACTAAAGTCTCTCCCCTTATCAGAAGAGCCCTGGCCGGATTATGGTCAGCAAGGTTGGGATCACGGATGGCGAAGAAATTCAAAGCCCACCCACCACCCACTTTGTAGCCAGCATCGAAAGTTTAAGCGGCGTGCTCGATTTCGACTCAAAGACATCGATGGTATGGGCGGACGATGTAGGAGATAGAATGAACCAGCACCTATCGACCTTTGGACAGCCACCTCATCTCACGATGTATACATGGTGGACACACCTAAAGGAAGCGACAACAAGGAACAACGGGATGCCACGAGGGATCATTCCCTCGAAAAGCAGTCAAAACGACAACGTAAGCACCGCTCAAAATCCCGCCTCGACAAAGACAACAGCCATACAGACCCAGCCATAGAGCAGGGCGAACCGGTGGATGGCGAACATGCTATCGAGCAACCGTCCAAACAGGACAATATGGATAAACAATCCGTCCTCGGCGAAGATAACAGTCTGGGCGATCTCACGCCGGACAAGTTGTCGGAGCAGAAGAACCTCCACAAAAGGCTCGTCGCCACTACACGTAGCCTGAAAAAGCAGAAGCGGAAGCTCAAAACAGCGGAAGATGCACTCAGAATCAGATGGCGCAAAGTACTCAACACATGAACAAATGCGGTGGCGATCACGAACAAAGAGCTACCGGCGAAACTACTGCCCGAATTTGATGAGGAGGCCGTGAAACCCGCAATCAAAGAACAAGAGACCACCGGTCGGATAGGCGACCCATAGCAAACGAGGCGACAAGCGGTGCTGAGGAGTCTGGACTAGGGGTGTCTGGACAGCGGACTATCATCGTCTGCTGGACTCCAAGACTATGAAGATACAAGATTTTAGACTTCATCCCGTGTCCGGATGGGACTTTCCTTGGCGTGGAAGGCAAGCTTGCAATCTGGATATGTGGATCTCCTACCATTGTAACCGACTACGTGTAACCCTAGCCCTCTCCGATGTCTATATAAACCGGAGGGCTTTAGTCCGTGGGACACAACATCCATTACAACAATCATACCATAGGCTAGCTTCTAGGGTTTAGCCTCCTTGATCTCGTGGTAGATTCACTCCTATACTACCCATATCATCAATATTAATCAAGCGGGGCGTGGGTTTTACCTCCATCAAGAGGGCCGAACACAGGTAAAACATCATGTCCCTCGTCTCCTGTTACCATCCGCCTAGGCGCATAGTTGGGACCCCCTACCGAGATCCGCCGGTTTGACACCGACATTGGTGCTTTCATTGAGAGTTCCTCGTGCCATCACCGATAAGCTTGATGGCTTCTTCAATCAACAACAACACCGTCCGGGTGAGACTTTTCTCCCGGACAGATCTTACGTATTGGCGGCGGCTTGCTGCGGGCAATTCACTTGGCCATCTGGAGCAGATCAGCTTCGCCCTGGCGTCGGGTCAGATTTGGAAGCCTAAACTTCATGGCGGACATCCGCGGAGACTTGATCTTCGATGGATCCGATCCGCAGCCGTGCATGCCACACTGTCACGATGGGCATGATCTAACTCTGCCGCCGGACAGCGCCTTGGAGGCTGCACACGAATTCGCTCCGACCCATAGTCCGGAGCCGATCGCGCAGCTCGAGGACGGGTGGCTGGACACCTCCTCGGGAGCCGCAATTTCCACGGCGATGGAGCCAAACACTGACCTTGTCCCTATAAAGCTCGTGACTCCGGTGCGGACTCCTGCGGACTCGAACCTCCTGCGCCCCTGCCAATCAAATCCGATTGGGCGCCCGATCATGAAGTTCACGCTGCTGACATCTTTTAGCACTTCGCCCTTTGGCGACATTCTAAATCGCTAAAGCATCTCTCGCTATCGAGAGCCTGGCAGATTATGGCGAGGATGGTTGAGATGCGGACGGCGAAGAAATTCAAAGCCCACCCACCTCCCATTTTGTAGCCCTTGTCGACGATCTAACCGACATGCTAGACTACGACTCGAAGACATCGGCGGTATGGGCGGCGATGCGGAGGCGAACAGAACCAGCGCCTATAGGGCACTGGAAGACCACCTCGTCATATGACATATACATGGTGGACACCCCAAAAGATGGGGATGGCGAAGAAATAGCTGAGGCTGATTCCTTAAAGAAACAGCCTAAGCACCGATGTCAGCGGCGCCACTCTAAATCCCGCCACAGCAAGAATGGAGATTCCGACACAGGAGATAATAACACCCCAGAAAGTTCCGAAGACAATCCCCTCCAGCAAGATTCAGCGCAGGAGGATCGAAGCAAGCCCTCACGAGAAGCGGCGGACAAAGAGGTCGAGGATGATAATTACATACCTCCCTCCGGAGCGAGGCAAGCCTCGGCGACGGCCAATTCGTCGTGCCGAGGATCCGTCGAACAAGGCGTTTCAAGCGCGGGCTAATGGCCACATCAAATAGCCTAAAGAAAAGCAGCGGCAGCTCAAGCTGATCAAGACCTGCTGGCCGACGGATGGACCGAGGTCCTCGCGGACGAAAAGTATAATTGACGCCCTCAAAAGCTTCCCAAAATCGCAAGTTGCTCCCCGATTAGAGGAGGAAGCATATATACCATCATCACCAGCGCTGTCGGCCGACCGACCACCCGTGGTACGCTCTGAAGAAGCATCGGGCCTTCCATCAAGACCGTACCCGGCATCGCTCGAAAATCTGAAGCCACGAGGGCAGCGCCGGACTTGCGGGACATATTGGAGGATCGAGGCAAGACAATCCAGATCTATTTATGGATCATGTAGGCGCCCGACCCACAGCGAATACCGTCGAGCGGATACAACAACTCCGGCGGGCGAACCTGGCGAACAACGCTCCTTGAGCTACGTCGTGATATTGGTCAATACAAGGCGCCACACACCGCTATGTTTCAGCGAAGTAATGGATCATCAAATCACGAAGGGTTTAAACCGTAAACATCAAATCCTCGATGGCACAGCAGACCCAGCGGTTTGGATCGAAGATTATCTCCTTCACATCCATATGGCCCTTGGCGACAATCTCCGCCATCAAATACCTCCCGCTCAAGCTTAAGGACCAGCTCGGCATTGGCTTAACAGCCTGCCCTTGAGTCAATTGGGTGTTGGGAGGACACGGAAGCCGCATTCTCGACAACTTCCGGGGCACATATGTGCGACCACGGACACCGATGACCTAAGCCACATAATCCGGCAGCCGGACAAATCGGCCGAGCAATTTTGGACACGGTTCTTAACAAAGAAAAATCAAATCGTCGACTATCCGGATCACGAAGCCCTCGCAGCCTTCAAACATAACATCATAGCGAATGGCTAGCCCGGCACCTAGGACAGGAAAAGCGAAATCCATGGCAGCCCTCACATCATTAATGACCGGCTTACGTGCGGAGAGGATAGCTGGCTAGCTCGCTGCAACAACCTCGGTAAAAATCTTTGGCAGTCCGAATACTAAGGACCACAGCGGCAGGTCGCGTCGAAGAAAAAAAAACACCGCGTTAACGGCGACAACAATGAAGATCTGACGGTCGACACGGATTCGAGGCTCTAAACCGGTCGTGGAAGAAGCCATTCAAAAGAACCACTCGGGTCCGTCAATTTGGACCAAATACTCGACGCTTATGCAAGATACATGGCACCCCGAAGCCAGCTAATCACACCAGAGACTGTTGGGTATTCAAGCGAGCAGGCAAGTTAATTGCGAAAACAATGACAAGGGGCTGCATAGCGATGCGAGGAAGAGACCCGACCGCCGAGCGATAAAGACGAAGGTGTCCCCCACAAGTGCGGACGGTGAACATGATATCGCAACCCATATACCCAAGAGGGGGCGGAAGCGTGCACTAAAGGGGCGTATATGCGATGGAGCGATCGCCCTAAGTTCAATCCATGGTCCTCTTGCCCGATCACTTTCGATCGAAGAGACCATCCGACCGATATCAGCCATGGCGGATTCGCGCATTGGTTTTAGACCCAATCATCGATGGATTTCACCTCACAAGAGTCACGATGGACAGCGGCGATGCTGAACCTGCTTTATCGGATACGGTCGCCAAGATGGGCATAGACCCTGAAGGATTAAACCTACAAAACGACCTTCAAAGGCGTCATACCGGTGTTGAGGCCAATTATGCAGGCTCGGTCTGCTGGAAGTGGTCTTGGATCCCGGACAATTTCGGGCGAGAGTTAATCTTGACATGGTCCCGTTCATGGCGGCTATCATGCTCTGCTCGGACGAACGCGTTCGCAAAGTTCAGCGGTGCTGCATTACGCATAACTCAAGCTCAAGATGCGAGGCCCTCGTGGAGTCATCATGGTCAGCGAAATCTGGGCAGCTCCCTCGAGCGGAGGAACATCTGGCGACTCTCGCGGCGGAAATCTGAGCAGCCTTTTAAGGCAATTTTGAGTCCAGCCATTAAGCGACCGGACACGGCCAAAGCGCGCTGGAGCAACATCAATCAAGACCACAGCACGTTACGAGCGCAGCGTAGCAATGCGGCTAACCCGACCCTCGCAGTTGTAAGACCAACCCTCGCGTACATCATTACGCTCTGGAGATACCATGGGCATAGGGGAGGCACGACCACAATAGACCAGTGCGGCTCGACCACGGGGGCTCCCAAGTGTGTCACTCATTTTATTTTGCTTCTTCTTATATATAGGACTCCATTCACGGAGGCCTGTCCGTGAGGAGCCCGCCGAACTTACGATGCAGCAGCCAGGGAGGGAAAAAGGTTGCGACGAACACTCAGGTGGTCTCCATTATGAGCATTAAACTATATACACCAGTCCGCAGCCCACCCCTGGAGGGGGGCATGTTTAATTAGTCCAATCCCTTGCTTACCGCACTATTTGTATCATTCCGCACTTATAGCAGAATTCCTTGAATAAATAATGCAGCACTTTTTTGCTGTAATTGCATTACTTTACATATATGTTCACTAATGACATCTTGCACCCGTATATTTTGAGTGCGGCCGAATACACCGAGGGCTTATGTTCCCCGCATTATGGTGTGATAAGTCGAACACTTTCACAAGTCGGCACCCGAACTTATAGCATTATATGAATCGGCTCGAATCATGTCTTGGGTCAATAGTTGGGTTTGCGGCTCCCGCGTTTTGGTACCTTACGTTCCGTTACAGCCGGCTAAGGTGGCCTTGGAAGAACCACTGCGATTGCGCCCGGTTGAGCTGGGTGGCGCCTCGATGGAAAGCTAAAACTGGCTGTCATGATAAGGCGAGGCTGGTATTTGTTAGAGAGGTCTTTTGAGTCATAAAGACTTATGCGCTTGACGAAGAACGAGATAATGTCCAAGCGAAGGCGTGGATAGCGCCAATTCGGTCTTCGAATGCCGGGGCTTCGACGAAATTAAAATTATAGAATTCTATGGCTAAGTGAGAGTGTTCAAGCATTATAAGTCGGGTTGCCTTGTTCGTTGTGTTGGCGCCTCCTAGATGGACCCAAAATGGGAACAAGAGTGCTCAAGTTTATCCGAACACCCCACACTAGTGGCATGGGGCTGAAGCCGACGACTTGCCATCTCTCAGATTTTATAAGCGGCGCCTGAAGGTAATATTTTAAATTAAACAAGCGTTGCTTAGCGCATATGAACAAAGTTTTCAGCGCACATGATAATACATAGCGAGTTTACTCAATAATTACATCTTTGGGGCACTCATCCGCAATCTTGCGGGCACCCATACAGACAGTCTTATAGTACATCTCGGGCGTATGATACTCCTTGCCCGCTGGTGGCGCGTCGATGATGAGCCTTTCCGCATCCGGCTTGCCCGGTGCACCTTTCGCGCGAGCAAGGGCCGGCAAGCACCTTCAATCTGGTGGGCGCTTGATGACCTCCACCAGAGGGCACGCATCGAAAGTGCGTTATATCGACTAGAGGGGGTGAATAGGCGATTTTATGAATTCTTCACTAAGGAATTTGCTGGTGAGAAATTCCTTAGCGAAACTACTGACAGCGGAATAAGTACTCGAAGTAAGCGAGCAGAATACAAACATAGTCATCATGATGAAATGAAGACTAGCACGAATCTGAAAAGCGTAAACACAGGATAACAAGATGAAGACAAGCAGAATGAAGAAATTAAAGCGAGGAATTTGTGAAAGTCTTGATCAAAGTCTTCAAGCTCAGATATGAACAACATACAACACAGTAATGAGGAAATGAAAGAGTTGAGGAAATAGAACCGAGTTAGTTGGTGAAGACAATGATTTGGTAAACCAGTTCCAAGCTTTGTCTCGGTTATGCGTCTGGTTGGAAGCGGTGATATTTAAACTCGAGGACACAGTCCGGACACCCGATCTCGAGCCGCAACTCAGGACACCAGTCCTCACCGTATTCTCCTTGAACTAAGACCACGCATGAGGCCTCGTCCAATCACTCGTGGTAAGTCTTGGTGACTTCAAACCTTCACAGACTTGGTCACTCGGCAATCCCAATTCCTCTTGGATGCTCTAGACCTTGGCGCCTAACCGTCGGAAGAAGCACAGTCTTCAAAGGTAACAAGCGTTGGATCCATAAGATCAATTTCTTGATGATGCTCAATCACTTTGGGTTTATGGGGTTTGGTTTTGGGATTTTCCTCACTTGATGATTTTCGCTCAAAGTCCTCGGAGGATGGGTTGCTCTCGGATGACAAGTGTCAAGTTCTCTCGAGCAGCTAACCAACTAGTGGTTGTGAGGGCTATTTATAGCCTAGGGAGCAGCCCGACATGATAAGACATAAATGCCCTTCAATGATATGACCGTTAGGTGGATAAGATATTTTGGACAGCGGTAGCGCACAACAGCGATCGGAAATTTGACTCTCAAATTCCTCGGGGCTATCATGTTCCTCCTTTGTGTAGGCAATTCATTTGGCGAATTCCTAACTCCTCGATTAGAACAAAGTCCTCGATGACCGGAAGAACTGCGTCTCATCCTTGAAGGAATTGACTATAAAGCTGTATGAGATTTCAATGGCTTCACTCGAAGGGATTGGTAGGTGTAGGATTTTGAGTTGAGCATCACATGGAAATTTTTCCTTAGTATTTCCTCGACCCCCTTTAACGATGCAGTGTTTCCTATGACTCAAGAAAGAAAAATGAAACTACGAAAACAAAAGTCTTCACGCTTCATGTTCCTCAAGTGAATGCCAAGTCTTCAAGGTCACACCAATTTCTTCACTTTCAAAGTCTTTAGAAAGTCTTCAGAATATCAAAGTCTTCAGTCGAAGAACTTCATTTTAGAATTAGACTTTCTCTGTAAATATCAAACTCCTCATAGACTTATAGACCTGTGTACACTCACAAATGCATCAGTTACATAACCTATAAGTCTTCAATACACCAAAATCACTAAGGGGCACTAGATGCACTTACAATCTCCCCCTTTTTGGTGATTGATGACAACATAGGTTAAGTTTTCAACGAGGATAAACATATGAAGTGTAAATACTGATATTGAGGAATTTGATTGCAAGATATAGAAGAACTCCCCTGAATATGTGCATAGTGAGAATTTGCTTTTGAGGCAATGCACATTTGAAGAATTGAATCATGGAGATCTCCCCTATATCTTGTAATTCATACGCATTTGATATATAATATGAAGAATTTGAAATGCATGATGAAATATGGTGCTGATGAGATTCACATGCGTGCAATAATATTAACGAGGAATAAGCAAGCGAATAGCACATCAAAAGTATCGAGCTCGGTGCATCAAAAGCATCGAGCACGACCAAAAGTATCAAGGCACCATCGGTTTAAGATTACAACTCGATCCAATAAAAGTTTGGAAGAATGAGAGTTGTAGCAACAAAACACCCATAATATAAACCGGCGAAGACTAACTCAGATTTCTCCCCTTTGTCATCAAATGACCAAAAGGATCGGCGAGGACTAGCATACTGAAGAATTTCAAGTTGATGGAGGGCGCCGGCGTTATCGGAGTTGTTTGTTGAAGTAGGGACTGCCGCTGATGTCGTCCAAATCTTCATGTTCATCAGTTTCCGCGATGAAGAATAAGCCAGCCACGGATCAGGAATTTTGACTCTCTTGAATTTCTTGAGGAGGTGGTGCAGACCGGTCAAATGCTTCTGGAGACCCATAGTCTTGAGTTCTCCTTGGAATATACATGAGTGAGAACAGCCAGTGCGGTTGAGTGTTTCATGAAGGTGATACTGATTTTCTTCACTGCATTATGGGTTGAGGTCATGTTGTGAAGAATTGCAGCAAATTGGCGCTTTACCCATTTTGATTGCGATCAACCTTCTAATGAAGGCGAGGTAACTCACGGTCGGTCATCACCACAGAGTCTTTGTTGCACGAGGCTTTTGCTTGGCTCGGTATTTGCGGTGATGTCATGTGTTGCGAGAATCGTCATTGGTGGAGTAAGATGTAGCGAGGCGAAATTGACCATCAATGGATGAGTGCCTTCATCGATCATAGCAGCTGCCTTGCCCTTATCATCGGATGATGGCTGGTCGCGAGGACTTCAATGGGTGGCAAGTAGCTACCATGGTTGAGTGTCGACCTTGTAATTGAGTGAAGATCTTGCCCTTATGAATCTCATAATCCAAAGGCGCATAGGGCTTACGCTCAAAAGGTAACATAGCAACATTAGCGAGTCCTCATGAAGAAATCATGAAAGTTGGCGAGAGCGCCATGAATGATGTTGAAAAGCATGTCCTTCATGATGCCAGCGACATCTTCATCATTTGAGTCGTGGCCTTTGATAGGACTCATTGTCTTCGTCGAGGATTCGATAGGCGGTCAGAAGCGCGTATAGAAATTCCTTGACGAGGAATTTGGTTCGAGGCACTGGCTTTGGTTTCAAAGGCTTCATGAGCACTTGCATATAATGATCTGTCGATTCGCGGTCATTGTAGATGCAGCGTGCCTTGTCATCGGGAGGATCAAGAGGAAGGACGAAGCAATTCAGTTCTTGGTGCCTTATAGTGAGTGTTTTCCGTCATCAATCCAGCACCCATGAATTGACATCTTGACATCTTGGTGATATGCAAAGTGGCGAAAGGCGAAGAATGAGTTCTTCATTCCAATCATAGATATCGGTCTGAAGTTCGGTAGTCCTACATCGTGAATAACTTCGGACGGTTGAAGCATGGCGGACATTCCATATCCACATGAGGAATATGCTCATGATCGAAGATTTTGTCCTTATCAAAAAGCGAGGAATAGAAGTTGGCTTGAGTAGCGAGTCGAAGCGTCTCTTCCGTATCACGGCGAGTCATATGGATTATGTCGATGAAGAACACATGCTCGGAAAAAAGTCTTGACCTTGAATTTTTGCTTGCTAGAAGCGGATTCTTGGTTTGGGCGGAGGAGTGTCGGTGATTTGCAGCACAACCTCGGGAATCACGATCTCGGTGCTTGGTGAGAATTTCTAGTTCCTCTTCTTGTGCGATTGATGGATCAGCGGCGAGGTTCTTCCGCACTAAGCGGCTGGAATTTCTTCATGAACAAGCGATGTGGGATGAGTTTCTTGAGCCCATTTGAGCAGTTGTAGCAGGGGTGAGGAATTTGTTGAATAGGAGTGAAGAGAGGAGTATTGGGATCTTGACTTTCCCAAAGTCATCATTCATCACTGGTGTAGTGCATCCAATATCCACATCTTCTTCTTCTTTTTCAATTTCCTCAACACGGGCTCTTCACTATGTTGAACTGAGGCATAGGTGAGAAGCATTGGCGTTGAAGGAATGTTTCCACTTCAATTTCTTCATCAAACTGCTCTGAGGTAGCATGAGAATGATTTTCTTCATCGGATCCGCTTGGAATCTTGTAGTCTTCTCCGCAAGGAACAATTTCCTTTGATGACATGGAGGAAATGGGAACGACATCAATGGGATTTTCAAGCGAGCTGGTCATTGGCTTCATTTTCTTCGCGGCCGAAGAATTTGACACAGCTGATGCCTTCCTTTTCTTCATTGCAGCTCGCTCTGCAGCCTTGGTCTTCTTCACTTCATAGCGAAGGAAGAATTGGAGTTGGTGTTGGGCGGGAGGAGGAGGCTGTGGTTCATTTTCTTGAGTATGGCCAGTGCAGTTGCCTGATCTCTTCGATTTCTTGAGCGCACCACTAGTGGATGCCGTAGGAATTTCTTCGGTAATTTGGAATGGAGTCGTCAGCCACGGAACTTGTATTCTTATCAGCGGCTGAAAGTCATCAGCGATCTTGGCATGTTCTTCAGCGAGTGGCGAGTCTATATGCTTTGAGGTTTTCTTGTTGTGATGGGGCTGCAGGTTGTCATTTTCTTTGTCAAATTGTGAATCTCACTTTGGCTCCTTGCCAATCAGCATTGTATGCATCGAAATCTTTCTTTGAGGCTTGGATCTCAGATTGAGCCTTGAGAAGTTCTTGAGGAGTTAGTCGACAGCGTTCTTCTTGAAGCTTCTCTTTTCTAGCTTGTGCTCTCTTTATCTCACGAGCCTTTTCAAACTTCCATTTCTCTTGGCGATGAAATGGGTTAGCATATGACTTTGACCGAGTGAGAGGCGGATCGGGCATTGGAGTGTTTGGATCCTTATGCCATAAGTCAATGTAGTCGAGGATCTTCTTGGATCGAAGCGAAACCTGGTGTTCCTTTGGCTCTGGCGGCCTTCTTGTCATCTCGATGATTTACGCAAGTTCTTCATCGAAGCCTCGTCATCGAGAGGGCACTTGAAAGCAACTGTTTCTTTCTTGGACTTGGTGAGGACAGCGTCCATTGTTGCTTTTGTCTTGTGAGTGGGGCTGATGAGGACATTAGTGCAGTGAGGAACTTTGAGACACGAAGCAATTGAGAAACCCTGAGTCCTTTGACATGTAGCGGATGCACGGAGTTGAGGACTTGGAGGGAGCTCTTGAGGACTTTGGTGGAGCGGCAGTAGTATGAGAATTTCTTGAGTGAGGTGTAGCGCCCCGATTCAATCGTACACTAATCATGCATAAGCGTGTGCGATCAAGATCGAGGACTCACGGGAAGATATTACAACACAACTCTAAAAACATAAATAAGTCATACAAGCATCATAATACAAGCCGGGGCCTCGAGGGCTCGAATACAAGTGCTCGATCATAGGCGAGTCGTGGAAGCAACAATATCAAGTCTGAGACATAAGTTAAACAAGTTTGCCTTAAGAAGGCTAGCACAAGCTGGGATCTGAGATCGAAAGAAGCGCAGGCCTCTGCACAGGATCCTCCTAACTACTCACAGTGGTAAATCGGTCTGCCTGCGTAGTAGTAGGCACCTCCGATGTAGTAGTCGTCATCGGCGGTGGCGTCTGGCTCTAGACTCCGGCATCTGGTTGCGGTGACGAGAAAGAAAGGAAAGGGGGGAAAAGGAGGAGAAAGCAACCGTGAGTACTCATCCAAAGTACTACTTAAACAAGACTACACTACATATGCATGGGTATATGTGTAAAGGCCATATCGGTGGACTGAACGAGAATGCTAGAATAAGCGGGATATCTAATCCTATAAAGACTAAACTTACAGCGACCTCCGTCTTCTTGACATGTAGAAGAGAGTGGTAGAAGTCCTCAAGTAGTATCGCCAAGTAGCATCTCAAGTAGCATCTCCAAGAAGCATCATAAAGCATAATCCTACCGGCAATCCTCTCCTGTAAATCAGCCTGTTAGAGAAGCGATCACCCGGTTGTGTCGGCACTTGGAAGGGTGTGTTTTATTAAGTATCCGGTTCTAGTTGTCATAAGGTCAAGGTACAACTCCGGGTCGTCCTTTACCGAGGACACGGCTATTGAATAGATTAACTTCCTGCGAGGGTGCACCACATAACCCAACACGCTTGATCCCATTTGGCGGACACACTTTCTGGATCATGCCCGGCGCGGAAGATCAACACGTCGCAGCCCACCTAGGCTGTGAGAGGTCGGCCGTCGGTCTAAACCTAAGCGCGGGAGTGCAGGCCCATCGCCTGAGCACACACACTGCGTTCGTCTGTGGCCGGAAGCAGAACTAGCCCCTTAATACAAGTCGCGGGCTTACGTTCCAATCGGTAGCGCCACTCGATCGTGACGTCAAGAAGGCTTGGCTGATACCACGGCGTCGGGATACCCATAACTACTCCCGTAGATGGTTAGTGCGTATAGACCAAATGGCGGACTCGGATCAAATACCAAGATCTCGTTAAGCGTGTTAAGTATCATGAGCATGAGCAGGCCAGGCCCACTGTCTCCTAGGTGGTCTCAACCTGCCTGTCACTCATCCTAAAATGTGATCGGGGCCGTCGGGGACCAGAGCCCACCTCTAGGGATGGAGCCACCTGTCCTTTCAGCCCCCTCATCGAATCACTTGCGGGTACTCAATGGTGACCCGAGCTCCATCTGTATAGTATGTATGTATGTATAGTATATACGTGATCACCTCCCAAGTGATCACGGCCCGACATCTGACAAGGCGGTGACAAGAATCAGGGCCAATGATGATAAACTAGCATCCTATACTAAGCATTTAGGATTGCGGGTAAGGTATGAATGATTGTAGCAACAATGACAGGCTATGCAATAGAATAGGAGTAATCAAACAGTAACATGCTACACTACTCTAATGCAAGCAGTATATAGAAGAAGAGGCGATATCTGGTGATCAGGGGGGGCTTGCTGGTTGCTCGAGACAAGGAGGGTCGTCGGTGGCGTAGTCGACCACAGAGGCATCGGCGTAAATCACGGGGTCTCTACGGAGAGAAGAGGGGAGAAAGCAGTGAATACATAGCAAGCAAGTGCATAACGGACAACAAGCGAGCTAGGCGTGTTCTAGCAGTGCGAGGTGATCTGGGGAAGGGAAAACATCAGGAAAGTATCCCGGTGTTAGTGTTTTCAGACGAGATGAACCGGAGAAATGTTGCAGTTCACTATGGTAGGGATGCGTGGCGGACAAACGGGCTAAGTATCTGGATTCGCCTCGTCGTTTTGAGCAACTTTCATGTACAAAGTATTTTCATCCGAGTTACGGATTATTTTATATTAATTTTTTAAGTTTTAAATCATTTTCTAAATTATTATTACTAAATTAATTCGAAATTAGCATTACTGCATCAGCATGATGTCGACATGACATCAGCGATCAACGAAGGTGTTGGTGGTCAAGCTGACGTGAGGGTCCGCATGTCATTGGTGATTAATTAACAATTAACTAATCAAGGTTAATTAGTCCTAACCAGTGATTAGGTTGATCTAAACAGAATTAGTTAAGTTAACTAATTAATTAATTTATTTATTATTATTATTTTTAAGGTATTTTTTAACGTTCTCGGGGCTGGGCCCATTTGTCATTGCTCACCACGGGCTACAGGGTATTTGGGTGAGTGTAACCGAGCAGCGCATGCAGGAAGGCGCGCCCAGCTCTGTTGGCCTTGTGATGGGGCGTGAACAGCTGGACTCGGGCAAGTCTTGGGCTGGCAGCGACCACGGCAGGGTGCCTTGATCGTGGAGCAGTCAGTGAGTGAGGCTACCAACCCTTGGCCAGGATTCTTGTGGCCTTCTGAGGCATGGTGTGAATCTGCGTGAGGCTGTGGCAGCAGGGTTTGTACGGGGAGCAGGCGGCAGGCTGGGCCAGCCTGAGCCATGATCCTGTGAGGTCTGTCTTGGTGAGAGCTGCAGGAGGCCGGGGTCGAGCGCGCTGGGCGCGGCCAGTCTGGCTGGCGTGGGCAGGGAGCAGCAGCAGGCGATGGCGAGTGGTTGTGATGGCCGTGGTGGGCGCGGGGCGGTCTGGCAGCTGGCCAGCCTGAGAAATAGAGAAGGGAAGGGAGGGCAAGGCCCTCACGGTGTTGAAGAAGAGGTCGGCGAGGCTCGGTGGAGCCGTTAGGGGGAAGGATGGGGGCGGCGGCGTAGAGGAGGCGGGCGGCGGAGAGAAGCAGACCGGCGAGAAGTCCGGCGAGTCGAGCGGCAGCTTAGTGGCTCAGTGCGGCGTCGGGAAGCGAGGTCGAGGTAGCCAGGCGGGGTTCACCAGCCAGCCTTGATCGTGGGCAAGCGGCGAGTGGCGGGGACCGGTAGAGCTGACGAGCCTTGGCGTCAGCGGAGAGGCGCTTGACCCATTGTCGAAGCGCGGCGAGGTTGAAGGGTCATGACACAGGCGAGACTTGGTGCCCCGATCGAGAATCGGGATGGGGGAGGAGCAAGGGAGAGGGGATCGTCTGAGGAGTCGGTGTGAGGCTAGGGTTCGATGGGGAGTGGGGATAAGGTGTGGCGGCTGGGCCGGTTAGGCTGACTTTGGGAGGCCTTGGCAGGCGAGAGCCTAGTTGGCTGGGGTTTTCTTCCTTTTTCTTTTTTTGTTCTGTTTTCTTTTCTTTCTTTTCTTTTCTGTTTTATTTAGTTTAAAGCACTTAGGCACTTTGTAAAATTATGCTTTCTTCAATATAATTACTTTAGCAATATTGGTCACACAAACATTTTGTTTAATATTTTAAAACTTTTATTATTTACCAAAATTTGAATTTGAATTTTGGACGGTTTTGATCTAACGATAGATTAGCAATAATGTGAGCAGCGTGGCACCATTAGCATGGGATTCTGTGGCTTAATTACCAGGCGTCACAATTCTCCTCCACTACAAGAAATCTCGTCCCGAGATTTAATAGGCGGAGTAAAGGAGGAAGGTTCTGGTTACGCAATTCTAGTGAGTGTTCTCGGTCTTGGTCGCTCTTCTCGAAGAGGTCGGTCCATTACGTTGAGGTCTTCATTTCTCTGCTTCGGGTCATCATGCTGAAGTTGTCTTCCTTTCTTCGAGAACTCCATCTTACTTACGTAAAAATAAGGGGGTATTCCGGGAGAACGAACCTCTACCAGGTTGACTATCTGGTTGATATCATCGAGGAAGGTGGCAGAAAGTAACTCTCGAATTGAAACTTAAGGAAATAACGAGAGCAAAGTAAGAAGGTACCATGAGAAGCTTCAAAACCGATAGGCAATCGTTCGATGTCTGAAACAACATGCGAAAGGGGTCCAAAGCAACAGGGATAAGTATTGTATTTGATAACAGGATTGATGATCCCTCGGAAGGTGGCTCGTGAATTACATACGAGGCCCGCAGCGTGAAACAACCTTAGGAACAGCGGGTGTCACGGGAGAGTCGGGTTTGATCTGTGGGCCATGGGTTATGGGCCCACCATGTGGTTGATAGTAGGAAGGGGCCGACATCTTGCAGTCATGATAGCAAGACATGTCGGAGGGTAGCCTATCAATTATGTCGGCAACAATGTCGGTACCAAGGCGAGGACGAAGAACCATTTTCCTGCTTTCGTTGAATGAGGCGAACCATTAGGCAAAGTTCTCGTCCATCGGTGGCTACGAAATGTCATCAACAATAGCAATAGGGTCTTCTTTGTCGAATTGTACACCGAGGTGTTTACATAAGTAGGAGAATATTACTGCTTAGATCATATAGATCACAAGAAGGTTTAAACAAATCAATGGAAAGGAAAAGTGGTTATCGAGGTTTAAGCAGAACAATGGAAGGAAAATGTGTATACACACATATTCGAGGTATATCCTTCCACGGACAAGCAGGGCATGATATCCATGACAGGATTTAAAGTAGAAATCTCTTTAGGTAAGGGGAGAGAAATTTCATGACATTACCCATACAACGGTGTTTGGATAAGTGAGCAAGTAACATTTAGCATTGGGCTTCAAATGTTCTTGTTGAAAATCGGAGCACCACAGACATGCTTCGAGATAGCATTGACATGGTCTTTAAGCAAAGGTCAGACTTTGGATACACAAAGGATCCATCAGGATAAACTTATTAAACAAGGCATTCAATTTCCTCATGGAAAAATGATTAACCTTGTTAAAAAACGAAACTATAACACTAGGTCCTCTAGTCAGGTGTGCTAGGCATGACATCACCTTACCGGGGCATATAGGGACCAATGTTATAATTCTTGAAAATATATTTCAACCATCATATCGGATCGAGGTTGAGATCGATCGGTATTAGGATACCTCAAACTCGGGATGCACGAGAAGAAAAGGTGCAAAACAAATTGATGAGGCGACATTGTAAGATTCTCGAAATTTACTATGAAGTAATTTCCGTTAACAAGAGTTCATCATTAACCCAAGGAGAGGACAAGGAGGTGGCTGATGAACTCGCGACAATTCATCAAAATTTCCAAAGGATGGATTTCCACAATTATGTGAACAAGGAGATAACAATTGTCGGATCAAAATGATATATTGATGTATGCTCGAGAAACATACACAATTAACATTGGTTGAGAGGTGCGCCGAAATATGGGTTGGGTTACGAGCAAGCGTCGAATGGTGATTCAATAATCAATAGTCTAAGAATGAACGGCCGAACATTAACTTCAAAGCAATAGGGTTGCTAGAAGTGCGGAATCCAAACAGCACCGTTCACTTGTTGGTACCCTGGTCAGGATCAACACAAGGACCAAGAAAAATGGTGATGGCGAGAAGCATCGCTGCAACAAGAATTTCTTAAGAGGTGGTGAAATTCTCACGACATTCTTGACATAAAAGGTGGTAATATTCCAAGGTAAAGAAGAACAATGCTGGGTAGGAAGGATCTCAAGGTACAACACAAAACATGAACAAGTTTGTGTTGGAGGGGAGGCATTAAAGTGGTCGATGACAACACAAATCATCGAAGGCAAGGTGGTATTTCTCATCATGAATTCAATAGATATCCAGGAAGAAGTCAAGATGTTGATGATGATCACAACAAATTTTGTCGAGAGGCTCCACGAAGATGTAATCCATCGGCGATGACATCAAGTTAAAGGAATTATGAAGCAAAAGGTTATTGGAACCATCGGTACGACACAAACTTGAAATCAAGCTTGTTGTTCAAGGTGAAATGATATGATGAGGAAAATCGGCGTAAAGCAGCTCATAAATCGAAAATTGTGCTCGGGAAGAAAGGACCAGGTAGCATAGTTATAATTTAGCACAAAATGATATAGCCGATCAGGCTAGGAATGACGTGATGGAGTATTAAACTTCTCATCCACAATGTACTAGTCTTTGAATCACGAGGCGATTCGATTAAGCTAATCGGTGTTCTCGGTTGGCGACAACCCAGAACCCGTGGAGTGACTAAAGGCGGGGAAAGGCACTACTTCGCCGAAATGCATAAGATGTAGTGCAATCGGTTGATATCCTCGAGATACTAGGGGTTAGTACTCGAAGGTAGATCAAGATAGAGGTTGGATGGGTGTATTGATGCATGAGGACAAGTGGTTTAACTTGTCAGAAATGGAATCAAGTAGAAAATATGGTCGGATCCATGATTGCAAAGGATCAATTCACAGATTCCAAATGATATTATAACAAGGAAATAGTTATTATTACAAGAAGCTTCCATGATAGGATCTACATCGTGTCCATGGGCATGAACACAAAGTTCAAGGTTGACTCCCACTTTTTCAATGTATAACCTTCCATTCACTTCTCGCTTTGATAAAGGCATTAGTGTTGAAAGTTTTACCTGGTGAAATACCAGATCAGTATGACTCGTGAAAACTTCCGAGTTCACACATATAAAGGAAGGCATAGGTTCCACCCGTCGAGAGTGTCGTGGAAACATATACCTAGCTTCAATAGTAAGTACCACCAGCTCAGCGAGCATGGTTGGCCAAGCAGATGATACAATTTACCAAAGGCACTATGTATCGGGAAGAACTCACCGGTGATTGAATATGAAGGACAACTGTCGGATAACAATCCAACAATGGATCGGGTGATCCTAGCAGAGCTGATGTGAGTATTGGTACTCCATCGGAGAAAGAAAAGAAAAATGCGAGCATCATATTATAGAACATCAGAATAATTCGATGCTTAGATAACAAAGGAATTACGATTTCCAAAACAAAGGATCGAAGCGATGCATACGATCAAGGATGGATAATTTGGACGGACCGGAGGCACAATTGGCGACAAATAGTTTGGTCGAGAACCAGCTCATGTTTCAAAAATGATGTCGAGTCGGAAAGATAATTTAGAAGGGTTGATAGATGATTGTGTGCATTAGCACACATATTGAATCAATAGGATCAAAATGATGGTGTCAAAAGATACTAGTGAATATTGCGGATATATGGGAAGAATCCATAATGCTAGTAGACAAGTATTTGCGAGCAATAAAGCTGCTAAGGATTTTCGCGGATTGAATAGTATTTCAAAGACTTTTGTGAAACACACGAACAAGCTGGGATGGCGGATACTCGAAAGGTCGAGAAATTTATTCTTAGGGGTATTCGGTGACAAAAGAACAGCAAAGGCGATAAGCTCAAAGGATTATCGAAACAACGACGAGTGTTTCAAGGTATCTGGTAATAACAAGACCAACTGGGGATGAATGTAAGAATAGCAACTGCAAGTAGTTATCCATAAGGGTTGACGGTGGAAGGGGAATTTTAAATGCGATGAAGACAAGTTCTCGGGTTAACGCGGTGAGTATCTTGAGGTCTTCATGAGCAGCAGATGAGCCTTAGTAATAAGGGCTCTCGGGTGAAAGTGATCACGAGATCTAATGTTAGATTTAGCAAAATTCATTTAACCCGAATAGAAGAGATCGAGTCAAGAGTATAGACAAGGGTAAAAGATCCTAATACCACCCAATGGCGGCGTGTGCGGCAAGACACACAGCCTGTTAGTATAAGTTTTGCAACGTCTAGACTCGACTTGACAAGGAGTTGGAAGGGGGATTCCTACGGTGTCGGCTCGATACCAACTTGTGGCGCCCGATTCAATCGTACACTAATCATGCGCATAAGCGTGTACGATCAAGATCGAGGGACTCACGGAAGATATCACAACACAACTCTAAAAACATAAATAAGTCATACAAGCATCATAATACAAGCCGGGGGCCTCGAGGGCTCGAATACAAGTGCTTTCGATCATAGGCGAGTTAAGCGGAAGCAACAATATCTGAATCACAGACATAAGTTAAACAAGTTTGCCTTAAGAAGGCTAGCACAAAGCGGGATCTGAGATCAAAAGAAGCGGGCCTCCTGCAGGATCCTCCTAACTACTCTGGTAAGTAAATGCGTCGGCACACTTGCGTAGTAGTAGGCACCTCCGGTGTAGTAGTCGTCATCGGCGGTGGCGTCGCTCTGGACTCCAACATCTGGTTGCGACAAAAAAAAAGAAAGGAAAAGGGGAAAAGGAGGAGAAAGCAACCGTGAGTACTCATCAAAGTACTACTTAAGCAAGAACTACACTACATATGCATGGGTATATGTGTAAAGGGCCATATCGATGGACTAAACTGCGAGAATGCGAGAATAAAAAGGGGATATCTAATCCTATCGAAGACTAAACCACGGCAGCCTCCGTCTTGCAGCATGTAGAAGAGAGTGGTGAGAAGTCCTCCAAGTAGTATCGCCAAGTAGCATCTCAAGTAGCATCTCCAAGTAGCATCGCATAGCATAATCCTACCCGGCAATCCTCTCCTCGTGCGCCTGTTAGAGAGCGATCACTGGTTGTATCGGCACTTGGAAGGGTGTGTTTTATTAAGTATCCAGTTCTAGTTGTCATAAGGTCAAGGTACAACTCGGTGCGTCCTTTTACCGAGGGACACGACTATTTGAATAGATTAACTTCCTGCGGTGCACCACATAACCAACACGCTTGATCCCATTTGGCGGACACACTTTCTGGGTCATGCGGCCGGAAGATCAACACGTCGCAGCCCACCTAAACTGTGAGAGGTCGGCATGCGGTCTAAACCTAAGCGCGCAGTGCAGGCCCATCGCCTGAGCACACACTGCGTTGCGTCTGTGGCCGGAAGCGAGAACTAGCCCCTTAATACAAGTGCGAGCTTACGTTCCAATCCGGCGTCGCCACTCGGTCGGTGGCGTCAAGAAGCTTGGTGATACCACGGCGTCGGGATACCCATAACTACTCCCGCGTAGATGGTTAGTGCGTATAGACCAAATGGCGGACTCGGATCAAATACCAAGATCTCGTTAAGTGTGTTAAGTATCATGAGCGCCCGAATAGGGCCAGGCCCACTGTCTCCTAGGTGGTCTCAACCTGCCAATAGCTCCGCCACAAAGTAACGATCGGGGCCGTCGGGAACCCATGCCCACCTCTACGGGATGGAGCCACTGTCCTTCGGCCCCTCATCGAGAATCACTTGCGGGTACTCAATGAGCTGACCCGACTTTAGCCACCATCTGTATAGTATGTATGTATGTATAGTATATACCGTGATCACCTCCCAAGTGATCACGGCCCGGCATATAGCAAAGGCGGTGACAAGAATGTAGGGCCAATGATGATAAGCTAGCATCCTATACTAAGCATTTAGGACTGCGGGTAAGGTATGAATGATTGTAGCAACAATGACAGGCTATGCAACAGAATAGGAGTAATCAAACAGTAACATGCTACACTACTCTAATGCAAGCAGTATAGAGAAGAATAGGCGATATCTGGTGATCAAGGGGGGGGGGCTTGCTGGTTGCTTAGACAAGGAGGGTGTCGGTGGCGTAGTCGACCACGAGAGGCATCGGCGTAAATCACAAGGTCTCTGGGAGAGAAGGGGAGAAACAATAAATACATAGCAAGCAAGTGCATAACAGAGGACAACAAGCGAGCTAGGCGTGTTCTAGCGGTATGAGGTGATACGGGGAAGGGGAAAACATCGGGAAAGTATCGGTATTCAGCGGTATGGTGTCTGAGCGATGAACCGGAGGGGAAATGTTGCAGGTTCACTATGGTAGGGATGCGTGGCGGACGAACGGGCTGCGTATCTGGATTCGCCTCGTCGTTCTGAGCAACTTTCATGTACAAAGTATTTTCATCCGAGTTACGGATTATTTTATATTAATTTTTTAAGTTTTAAATCATTTTCTAAGTTATTATTACTAAATTAATTTGAAATTAGCATTACTGCATCAGCATGATGTCAGCATGACATCAACAGTCAACAGAGGTGTTGACTGGTCAAACTGACGTGAGGGTCCCGCATGTCATTGACTGATTAATTAACAATTAACTAATCAAGGTTAATTAGTCCTAACCAGTGATTAGGTTAATCTAAACAGAATTAGTTAAGTTAACTAATTAATTAATTAATTTATTATTATTATTTTTTAAGGTATTTTTTTTAACGTTCTCAGGGGCTGGGCCATTGTCATTACTCACAGACTACTTGGTCTTTGGGTGCGAGTGTAACCGACGGCGCATGCAGGAAGGCGCGCCACGGCAGCCTGTTGGCCCGGCCCGGTGAAGCCTTGAACCGTGGACTTCGGGCAAGTCTTGGGCTGGCAGCGACCCAGACAGGAGTAGCCCTTGATCGGCCGGGCAGGTCAGCGAGGTGAGGCGGCTACCAACGCAGAGGGGATTCTGTGGCGCCTGCCAATGACCATGGTAGTGAATCTGTGAGGTTGTGGCAGCAGGGTTTGCACTGGGAGCAGGCGGCCATTTGGGGCCAGTCTGAGCCGATGCTGTGAGGTCTGTCTGGTGAGAGCTGCGAGGAGGCGGGTCGAAGCGGCGCTGGCGCGGCAGTCTGTGGCGTGGGCGGGGAAGCGGCAGGCAGGTGGCGAGTGGTTGTGATGGCCGTGGTGGGCGCGGGGCCGGCGGCGGCGGCTTGGCAGCCTGGCAGCGAAGGAAGGGAAGGGAGGCAAGGCCCTCACAGGCGTTGAAAGAAAGAGGTGGCGAGGCTCGGTGGAGCCGTTAGGGAGGAAGGATAGGGGCAGCGGCGGCGTGGGAAAGCGGCGGCGGAGAGGAGGAAGCAGAACCGGCGAGGAAGTCCGTGAGTCGAGCGGCGGCTCGGTGGCTCCGGTGCAGCGTCGAGGAGTAAGTCGAGGTAGCTTTAGGCGGGGTTCACAAAGCCTTGATCGTGGGCCGAAGCGGCGAGTGTGAGAGGACCGTAGGCTGACAGGCAGCGGTGTCGGCGGGCGCCTTGCCCATTGTCGGAGTATGGCGAGGTTGAAGGTCATGACAGGCGGCGGACTTGGTGCCCCGATCCAGAATCGGGATGGGGGAGGAGGCGAGGAGAGGGGGATCGTCTTGAAGTGCGGTGTGAGGCTAGGGTTGGTGGGGAGTGGGGATAAGGTGTGGCATTTGGGCAGTTAGGCGGCTGGCGGAGCCCTTGGCTGGGCGAGGCCAGTTAGCTGGGGGTTTTCTTCCTTTTCTTTTTTTGTTCTGTTTTCTTTTCCTTCTTTTTCTTTTCTGTTTTATTTAGTTTAAAGCACTTGGAACTTTGTAAAATTATGCTTTCTTCAATATAATTACTTTAGCAATATTGGTCACACACGAACATTTTGTTTAATATTTTAAAACTTTTATTATTTACAAAATTTGAATTTGAATTTTGGACGGTTTTGATCTAACGATAGATTAGCGATGTGAGCAGCGTGGCACCATTAGCATGGGATTAGTGTAGCAATTACCCGCAGGCGTCCGGAAGGCGCTGGTGAGAACTTGGCGTGAGGCGGCTGATGGTGAAGCACTTGGCTTGCGGCGAGCTTCTTGGCATTGATTTCCTCGGCTTGACGAGGTCTCAGTAACGGCAGCAATGAGAATCCTCATTGAATTTCCTCCTTGCCTCCTTGGCTTGTCTTGCTGTTTTGCTTGGCGCCTAGCCCATTCTTGAGAAAGTCCTCACCACAGCTTGATGCTGGTGGGATCAGCTACTTGGCGGTGCCAATGGAGCTCTTGGGCATGGAGGGTTTAAAGGCGAATTTCTTCATGTACTTTGGAGTAACATATCGATATTCCCTCCATTCTCGTGCCCATCTTCGTTCAATCCTCTGAGCGCACTGCGCTGATTCTTGTTTTCTTTGCCAAACTTGGCTTCATCAGTGTGCAATAATCCTTATATATTTCATCGGGGATCTCGCGAGTCATGACCTCCGGTTTCTTTCCTCCTTCTGCGGTCTCTTTCCTACGCCATTTTCTTGGATGAGGAATTTGAACAATTGAACACTCTGAAGAAGTATTCAGTTTTCTTGAGAGCGCTACAAATGAGTTAAGTTGATGAGAACCTAGTGATTCAGCGGCGGACATGAGTACTGTGAGCGAGTGTAGGTGCGAGGAATTTGGAGAGGTCATATCGTTCTCGAAGATTTTTGAAAAAGAGTTTTGAGAATTTGACCAGTTGAGCCTTGAGGAATTTCACTAAGCGTTCTTGTCTTAGGTTCGAGTTGTCGGATCGAAAATCCGCACAATTGAGAATCTTGAAGAAATGAGTGCTTAGAGATGGATCAAGGCGTCTGATGTGTGAGGTGTTCATATGTGAAGATTTGGAGAATAAAACACCTTTGAAGATTTTCGGAGAAGTTTGAGAATCAAGCGAGTAATAAAAGTGACTTTTAATTACCGGCGAAGAACACGACGAACAGATATGAACAACGGTGAAGTTCGTCAAGTTAGATCTCCACGCCCTAACTTGGCGAGAGGGAGACAGCTACGGCGGCGGCGGAGTGAAGATTTCCGCAGCCAGTAGCGAATCTGACGGCGGACGAGGTCGGCGGTGAAGCTCTTCCTCACCGCGGCGATGGAGTAGCGGCGCTAGGGTTTGAGAGAGCTCGGCGTGAGACAGCGACCGGCGGAGTAAATGAAGTAAGGAAGGGAGAGGGGTATTTATAGCCACGGTAAAACTGTTACGCGAAGATTTTGGGACAAACATGCCCCTGCCCTTTCTTCTTCCCGCGACATATGTCACCCACGTCCGTGTAGATGAGATCGTGTAAGATCGTGGGTGAATAAAATAATGCATCGTGGGATGCGGAGCAGTTTAATGGTAAAACCGAAAATCTGGATAAGATTTGTTTTAAAGTTTAGATTCGCAATTTCTTGGTGACAAGGACACAGTGAAGACTTTGAGCGAGTTTCAATCGAAGCAGCACATGAAGAATTTGTGAATAGATTGGGTTGAGTATAGCATAGAGGGAAGGGTCCGATCACATTCACTTAGCGAAATCACAACAAAGAAATAGCAATAAGTGAATCTTTGTATAGGACATAAACTCATATATATATATATATATATATATATATATATAATAATGAAGAAAAGCGAAGGAAGCAGTGAAGATTTTGCAAAGTTGAAGAATTTGAAAGACTGAAGAATTTCAAAAATGAGAAAAAACTCAACTTGAATATTTTCAACTTTTGTGGTGGCGTGACCCACCGTATAAGAATGATGATTTCGGACACCGCGTACAATTGTCGTAGGGTTCTGAGAATCAAATTCTTCATTAATTTCTTCACACTTAGAGTGTTATTCTTCATTGATTGAAGAAAAATGTTTCTTCATGTGTTGCACATCTAACTCATCAATTATGCATAAGGGTTAGGATGTGTGTCCTTTTCAAAGAACATTCGAAGATTCTAAGATATTTAGCTCACACGCAACTTGCTAAATCTCTTCTCGTCCAAGGGCTTAGTGAAGATATCAGCTAGTTGTTCTTCAATCTTCACATGCTCGATGGAGATGTCACCCTTCAACACATGATCACGAAGAAAATGATGATGAATCTGGATGTGCTTAGTCTTGAGTCTTGGCTGGGTTGTGAGCAATCTTGATGGCACTCTCATTGTGCATAAAGGAGGCACATTCTTCACATTAGCGCCATAGTCCTTGAGGTTTGCTTCATCCAAGCAGTTGAGCACAACATGAGCCAGCAGCAATGTATTCAACTTGATTACGGTGATCTGCGATTCTGTTTCTTCGAGGACCAACGGACCAAAGATTGCGAGAAATGACAAGTGCGGATGTTTACTTGCGGTCCACGATCACCTGACATAGTCGAGTCGAGAATATCAATGAGATCAAAGAAGAGCCCTTGGGGTACCATAATCCTAATGTTGGTGTGTGAGCTAGATATCGAAGAATATGCTTCTGACCTTATGGTGTGATTCCTTGGTGCAGACTTGAAATCGGGCACACATGCAAACACTAAGCATTATATCTGGCCTAGATGCACATAAGTACAATAAGGAACCAATCATGGGCGGTATACCTTGTGATCGAAGTCAATACCATTTTCATCAATGCATAGATGACCATTTGTGGGCATAGGAATTTTAGCGCCTTTGCAATCTTGCATGCGAATTTCCTCGATTACATCTTTGAGGTATTTCTCTGAGATATGAATATGCCATTGCTGCTTGTGCAATTTGAAGACCTAAGAAGAATTTCAACTCTCCCATCATAGACATTTGATATTCTTCACTCATCATGTAAGCAAATTCATCACTATAACGTTGGTTAGTACTGAGCCAAAGATAATATCATCAACATATATTTGGCACACAAACAGTTCACCATCATATGATTTAGTAAAAAGAGTAGGGTCGAGTGAACGGGTGTGAAGCCATTCTTCACGAAGAATTCCTTCAATGTATCATACCACGCCTTGGGGCTTGCTTGAGGCCATAGAGGGCCTTATTGAGTCTGAAGACTTTGTCGGGATTCTTTGGATCTTCAAAACACAGGGGTTGAGCAACATATACTTCTTCCTCAAGCTTACCATTGAGGAATGCACTTTTCACATCCATTTGATATAAGATGATATCATGATGGTTAGCGTCGACAAGTAATATCTGAATAGCCTCAAGTCTAGCAACAAGTGCAAAAGTTTCATGAAATCAATTCCTTGACTGTGTGTAGCCTTGAGCTACTAGTCATGCCTTATTCCTCACCACAAGGCCATTTCATCTTGCTTGTTGCGGTAGATCCACTTTGTGCCAATGATATTATGCTTGCGAGGATGCAGGCGATTGACCAATTCCGGACATTGTTCAGCGAAGGCGATGTAATTCTTCTTGCATAGCATGAATCCAATCCGGCTCGAAATGCTTCATCTACCTTAGTGGGCTCGTGATAGAGACAAAAGCATAGTGCCCACAAAAGTTAGATAAATGTGATGCTTTTGGCGTGTGAGAGGACACAGTGCGCTAATGTCATCGATGATCTTCTCCACTTGCACTTCTTTTGCAGCAGCGTGGATGAGTTGGTTGTCATTGAGGATTTTGATCAGCATTTTCTTGACACCATTTTCCTCATCTTGTTCTTGGTGCATCAGCTTGGCGTTCTTCATGAGCAGGAATGAATTCTTGATGATTCTTGATCGGAATGACATCCTCGGTTGCCTTGAGCTTGATAGCATCTTGGGTGCTGGTTCATCTAACACGAGAAGGTAGGTGCTCTCTTTGCGAGCCATTAGTTTCATCGAACCGCACATCTCGATGTCGACAATCTTGTGAAGAACAATGTTGAAGACTCGTAGGTGTCGAGATCCTTCCGTAACCAAGCATAAAACCTTCATGTGCTTTCGGTGCAAATTTAGAGTTGTGGTGAGGATCTCTAATCCAACATTTTTAGCACTGAAGACTTATGATCTTCTTGAAGAATTTGTGAAGATATACTACTGTTGATGATGTGGCGCGATATTAATTGCATCAATCCAAAAGCTGAGGCGTTTTGTATTCATCAAGCATAGTCGAGCCATCTCAACAAGAGTTCTGTTCTTGCGCTCACGGCGCCATTCTCTTTGAGGAGTATAGGGAGCGAGATAACTCATGAGTAATACCAAGTTCATCAAGATATGCATCAAGACCAGAATTCTTGAACTCGGTTCCATTGTCACTTCGATATGCTTGATCTTCACACCAAAGTTGGTTGAAGCCCTCGAGGAAAATCGTTTGAAGACTTCACACTTCATGTTTGTAGTAACAATGTGTACCCATGTATATCGAGAATAATCATCAACAATGACAAAACCATATAGAGATGCATCATTAGTATTCTTTGAATAATGATTAGGTCGAAGAGGTCCATGTGAAGCAATTGAATGGACGGGTAGTGGTCATGATAGTCTTATTTGGATGCTTGGCCTTGGTCATTTTCGGCTTCACATGCTCCACATAAGTGATCCTTGAGAATTTGACATTCTCAATGCCAATGACATGCTTCTTTTTATGGCGTGTTCAAATTCCTCATGCTGCATGACCAAGTCGTCGATGCCATAGCCAGCCTTGAAGCTTTTGCAAGTAGACATACGGCTGGTTGTGGTCTGTAGAGAAATCAACAATATCTGAGATCTCCTCTCCTAAAGCCTTGAAGACTTTGGAATTGTCGACTTCCATAATCACAACACGCGATATTTGCCAAAGACAACAACCATATCAAGATCACAAAGCATTGAGGCCGACATGAGATTGTATCCTAAGGACTCAACAAGCATGACTTTGTCCATGTGCTTATCCTTAGAGATAGCAACCTTACCAGACCCAATACGACTTTTGACTTTGTCGACAAAAGATGATATGCTTGAGGTGGCGGTGATAAGGGAGCATCCATCAATAGATTCTTGTCACCAGTCATGTGATTTGTACATCCACTATCGAGGACCCAT
>JAHHZJ010000408.1:0-21894 GCA_021437245.1 Aegilops speltoides
GCAAGTGGAGAAGATCATCGATGACATTAAGCGCACCGGAGTTCTCTCATACGCTCAAAAGCTTCACATTTATCTAACTTTTGTGGGCACTATGCTTTTGTCTCTATCACAGAGCCCACTAAGGTAGATGAAGCATTTATGGGCGGAGTGGATTAGGGCTATGCAAGAAGAATTACATCGAGTTCGAGCTTAACAATATGCAGGAGGCGGTTAAGCGTCGAGATCCTCATAAGCATAATATCATTGGCACAAAGTGGATCTACGCAACAAGCAAGATGAAAATGGCCTTGTGGTGAGGAATAAGGCACGTTGGTAGCTCAAGGCTACACAGGGTTGAAGGAATTGATTTGATGAAACTTTTGCACATGTTGCTAGACTTGAGGCTATTCGCATATTACTTGCTTATGCTAACCATCATGATATCATCTTATATCAAATGGATGTGAAAAGTGCATTCCTTAATGGTAAGCTTGAGGAAGAAGTATATGTTGCTCAACCCCGGGTTTTGAAGATCCAAAGAATCGACAAAGTCTTGAGACTTAATAAGGCCCTCTATGGCCTCAAGCAAGCCCCTCGGCGTGGTATGATACATTGAAGGAATTCTTCGTGAAGAATGGCTTCACACCAGTTCACTCGACCCTACTATCTTTACTAAATCTTATGATGGTGAACTGTTTGTGTGCCAAATATATGTTGATGATATTATCTTTGGTTGTCTTGACCAGCGTTATAGTGATGAATTTGCTTATATGATGAGTGAAGAATATCAAATGTCTATGATGGGAGAGTTGAAATTCTTCTTAGGTCTTCAAATTAAATCGACAGCGCAATGGCATATTCATATCTCGGAGAAATACCTCAAAGATGTCTTGAGGAAATTGGCATGCAAGATTGCAAAGGCGTCAAAATTTCTATGCCCACAAATGGCCATCTATGCACTTATGAAAATGGTATTGACTTGATCACAAGGTATACGCTCCATGATTGGTTCTTTATTGTACTTATGTGCATCTAGGCTAGATATAATGCTTAGTGTTTGCATGTGTGCCCGATTTCAAGCTGCAGAAGGAATCACACCATAAGGCTGTGAAGCATATTCTTGATATCTAGCTCACACACCAACACTAGGATTATGGTACCCCAAGGGCTCTGCTTTTGATCTCATTGGATATTACGACTCGACTATCTTTGGTGATCGTGTGGACATAAGTCAACATCGGCACTTGTCATTTCCTCGGACGATCTTTGGTGCATTGGTCCTCGAAGAAAGCGAGCTGCGTATCCTGTCTCTGCGGAAGCTGAATACATTCTGCTTGGCTCTTCTGTGCTCAACTACTTTGGATGAAGCAAACCCTCAAGGACTATGGCGTCAGCGTGAAGAATGTGCCTCTCCTCTGCGACAATGAGAGTGCCATCAAGATTGCTCATAACCAGTTCGGCACTCGAAGACAAAGCACATTGATTCATCATCATTTTCTTCGTGATCATGTGTTGAAGGCTACATCTCCATCGAGCACATGAAGGCGAAGAACAACTAGCTGATATCTTCACTAAGCCCTTGGATGAGAAGAGATTTAGCAAGTTGCGGTGTGAGCTAAATATCTTAGAATCTTGAATGTTCTTTGAAAAGGACACACACCACGACACTTATGCAAAATTGATGACTTAGATGTGCAACACATGAAAAGCGTTTTCTTCAATCAATGAAGAATAACACTCTAAGTGTGAAGAAATTAATGAAGAATTAGATTCTCGAACCCTCGACAATTATGCGGTTATGAAATCATCATTCTTATCTGATGGAGTCACGCCACCACAAAAGTTGAAAATCTTCAATTTGAGTTTTTCCTCATTTTGAAATTCTTCAACTTTTCAAAATCTTCTTGTTTCCATCGTTTTTCTTCATTGGCTATCTATATATATATATATATATATATATATATATATATATATATATATATATATATATATATATATATGAGTTTATGTCCTCTACAGCATTCACTTATGGCTATTTCTTCATGTTGCGTTTTCTGCTAAGTGAATGTGATCGGACCCTTCCCCCTCTATGCTATACTCAACCCAATCTATTCACAAATTCTTCATGTGCGTTCTACTTGAAACTCGTTCAAAATCTTCACTGTGTCCTTGTCAACTGAAAAAATTGCGAACGAAACTTTAAAACAAATCTTATCCAGATTTTCGGTTTTGCCGCTCAAACCGTTCTGCATCCCATGATGCATTATTCTATTCATCCACGATCTTACACGATCTCAACTACACAGTACGTGGGTGACACATGTCGCGAGAAGGAGAAAGGGCAGGGGCATGTTCGTCCCAAAATATTCGGGCGAACAGTTTTTACCGTGTCTATAAATACCCTCTCCCTTCCTCACTTCATTTACTCCGCTCGTCGCTTCTCTCTCGCTCGAGCTCCTCAAACCCTAAGCGCCGCGCTAATCCATCATCGCCGGTGAGGAAGAGCTTATTGCCTCGACCTCGTCGCCCGTCGTACTTTCGCGCGGTTGCGGAAATCTTCACTCCGCCGCCCGTAGCTGTCTTCCTCTACCAAGTTAGGGCATGGGAGATCTAACTTTGACGAACTTCACATCATTCTTCTCGGTTCGTCGTGTTCTTCACTTGGGTAATTAAAGTTACTTTTATTACTCACTTTGATTCTCAAACTTTCTGAAAATCTTCAAAGGTGTTTATTCTTCAAATCTTCACACATATGAACACCTCCACAGATCATATGATCTTGAACTGTTTTTCTAAGCAATCATTTTCTTCAAGATTCCCTAATTGTGTGGATCTTGATCTGTACAACTCTGGAACCTAAGACAAGCAGCTTAGTGAAATTCCTCAAGTTCATCTGGTCAAATTCCTCAAAACTTGTTCTTTTGAAAAACCTTACGAGAGCATATGACCTCTCCAAATTCCTCGCACCTATACTCTGTTCCACGGTACTCATACTAACTCTTGCTGAATCACTAGGTTCTCATCAACTTAACTCATTTGCAGCGTTCCTTGAAGAAAAATTGCATACTTCTTGAGTGTTCAATTGTTCAAATTCCTCATCGAAGAATATGGCTGAAGGTAAGAGACCCATGAAAGGAGGAAAGAAGCACGAGGTCATATTTGCTTCGAGATCACATGACATTTATAAGGACTATTGCACACTGATGAAGCCAAATTGGCAAAACAAAAATCAGCGTAAAGTGCGCATTAGGAGGATTGAAAGAAGATGGGCAAGGAATGGAGGAATACAGATATGTGACTCCAAAGTACATGAAGAAATTTGCTTTAAATCCTCCATGCCCAAGAGCTCCATTGGCACCTGCCAAGTGGTGATCCCTGACATCAAGCGTGGTGAGGACTTTCTGGAGAATGGGCTAGCGCCAAGCTAAATTGGCAAGACAAGCCAAGGAGGCGGTGAAGAAATTCAATGAGGATTACGCCACTCCTCTGACAAGCTGAGGCCTCGGTCGGTGAGGAAATCCATGCCAAAGAAGCACCTTTCGTAAGCCAAGTGCTTCACCAACAGCGCCCTCACGGCCAAGTTCTCGGCAATGCCCTCACGGCAAATTCCTCCTGCTTCTCTGCTCCACCAAAGTCCTCGGCAGCTCCTTGAAGTCCTCGGCTCTGTGCATCGGCTACATGCCAAAGGACTGCTGGTTTCTCGATTGCCTCTGGTGTCTCGGCAAGTTCTCGGTTGCACCAATTTCCTCATCGGGCCCCTGCTGTTGAAGACTAAAGCAACAGTGGGCCGCGGTCCTCGACCAAGTCAAAGAAGAAAGCAGTCACATTCCATGTGCCTTCTAATGATAAACTTCGATGATGAACTTGCGAAATCATCGAGAGATAGGCAGTGAAGGCCGCTAGAGCCAAAAGGCACATCTGTACCCTTTGCTTTTGGATCGAGGAAAATCCTCGACTACATTGACCTCGGCACAAGGATCCAAACACCCCAATGCGATTTTCATCGACACTGGTCAAAGTCACATCTTGATCCATTTCATCACTCAAGAGAAATGGAAATTTGAAAAAGGCAAGAGATCAAAAAGCGCCATCTGAAAGGAGCTCTGAAGAAAAATGTTGTCGAGAATGACACGAGGAACTTCTCGGGCTTAGTCTGAAATTCAAGCCCTCGGCAAAGACTTTGATGCCTACTATGCTGATTGGCAAGGAGCCAAAGTGAGATTCGTCAATCGGCGAAGAAACTCACGAATGTTGCAGCCCCATCGCAACAAGAAAATCTTGACTGCGAGACTCTACTCAACTTTGAAGAACATGCGGACACGGCTGATGACTTTCAACTGCTGAAGAAAATGCTAGTTCGAGGTGATGACTTCATTCCGGCCGCAGAAGAAATTGCGGGGCATCCACTAGTAGTGCGCTGAAAAAGCCGAAAGATCGGGGCAAGCTGCATCGATTGCGCTGAAGAAAATGAACAGATTCCTCGGCTCCTCCACACCTACACCAACTCCAATTCTTCCATCGCCTATGATGTGAAGAAGACCAAAAGCTGCGAGTGAGCTGCGGTGAAGAAAAGGAAGGCATCGGTGCGTCAAATTCTTGACTGCAAAGAAGATGAAGCCAATGACCAGCTCACTCGAAAATCCGATTGATGCTGTTCCAATTTCCTCCATGCCATCAAGGACCTTGTTCCTTTTGGAAGACTATGTGATCCCAAGCGGATCGATGAGGAAAATCATTACGCAGCCGTTAGAGCAGATTGATGAAGAAATTGAAGTCGACGAAACCCTTCAGCGCCGGTCATTTCCTCACCTATGCCTCGGTTCACGGTGAAGAGGCTGGTGTTGAGAAGTGAAGATGAAGATGTGGATATAGGATGCACCACACCTGATGAATGATGACTTTTGGGAAAGTCGGCATCCTAATACTCCTCTCTTCACACCTATCCAGCAGATTCTCTGTCCCTGCAACAACAGTTCAACTAGGCTCTGAAGAAACTCAACCCCTCCCTCGTGCATGAAGAAATTCCAGCCACTAGTCTTTGAAGAACACTGCTTCTTGCGATACTCGAGGTTGCACAAGAAGAGGAACAGAAATTCCTCGGCTGAAGTACTGAGCTCGCGATTCTGAGGTGGTAATGCAACTCACTAACACCCCTCTGCCAAAGCGAAGAATCCGTTCTCAAGCAAGCGAAGTTCAAGGCTGAAGACTTCTTTTACGAGCATGTATTCTTCGCGACTACAACTCCTATGACTCTGCTTTCGCATAAGGAAGAGGCGTTTACGGACTGCTAGTCAAGCCAACTTCTATTCCTCGGTCTTTGTTTGACAAAGACAAAATCTTGATCATGAACATATTCCTCCGTGGACATGGAATCCCTACCTTGCTTGAGCAGTCCTCGGTGTTCTTCACGATGCGAGATTACTCAATTTACTGCGACATACGTGATTGGAATGAAGAACTCATTCTTGATTCTATGCTGCTTGCATATCCTTTGGAGGCAATGAAGATGTCAACTCATGGGTGTTGGATTGGATGATGAAAACACTCACTACAAGGCACCGTATGTTGAATTGCCGTGTCCTTCCTCTCGATCCTCCCCATGGCGGTGCATGTTGCATCTCTGATGACCACTGAGCCGACAAATCACTATATGCAAGTGCTCATGAAGCCTTTGAAGCCTGGGCAGGCCCCTCGAACCAAATTCCTCGTCAGGGAATTACTCTATGTGCCTTGGACTATCTATCGCATTCTGACGAAGACAATGAGTCCTATCAAAGGCCGTGACTCAAATGATGAAGAAGTCGTTGGCATCATGAAGAATATGCTTTTCAACATCATTCATGGCGTTCCTGTCGACTTCCATGATTTCTTCATGAGGACTCTGGCCAATATTGCTATGTCACCATTATTTGAAGCCCTATGTGCCTTCGATTATGAGATTCATCGAGGCAAGATCTTCCTTTGAATTACAAAGTGACACTCTGAACCACGGTAGCTACTTGCCTCCCATTGAAGTCCTCAAGCGGATTGTTTCATCGGTGATGATAAAGGCAAAGGCAAGCTGCTTGTGATCGATGAAAACATTCGCCCATTGGATGGTCAATTTAGCCTTCTGCATCTTACTCTACCAATGGCGACTCGCACACATGACAACTGCTTGCAAATACCTCGGCCAAGCAAAATCCTCAAGCCACGGCACCGGGTGATGACTAACCATGAGTTACTCCTCAGTCTTCATCAGAAGGTTGATCGCAATCACAAATGGGTAAAGCGTCAGTTTGGTGCACTTCTTCACAATATGACCTCAACACACAATGCTATGAAGAAGAACCAATACTACCTTCATGAAACCTTCAACACACCGGGCTGTCCTCACTCATGTCTATAGCTATTTGAAGCGAAGACTATGGGTCTCAAGGAAGAATTTGGTGATGCGCACCTCCTCGAAGAAATTCAATAGGGTCAAAGTTCCTCCTTTGGTGGCCAGCTCTTATTATTCATCGTGTGACAGCGATGAGTATGAATATTTGGGCGACAACTGCGGCGAGGCCACTGCTACTGACAAACAACCCGACACATGGCGCTCCTCCATCGACTTGAAATTCTTGAGCGTTAGTCCTCGGTTTAATCCTTTTGGTCATTTGATGACAAAGGGGAGAAATCTGAGTTAGTCTTCAAGCGGGTCTATATTAAGGGCATTTTTTAAGTTACAACTCTCGTTCTTACGAAACTTTTATTTGGATCGAGTTGTAATCTTAAACCCGATAGTCTTGTTGATGCTTTTGTTGCACTAAGCTCTAAAACTTTTGATGCTTTATTCGGCATGCTTATTGCTTGTTAATATTATTACGCATCTTGAATTTCATCGAGCACCATATTTCATCATGCATTTCAAATTCTTCATATTATATATCAAATCGTGTATGAATTACAAGATATAGGGGAGTTCTCCATGATTCAACTCTTCAAATGTGCATTGCCTCAAGCAAATTCCTCACTATGCACATCTTGGGGAGTTCTTCTATATCTTGCAATCAAATTCCTCAATATCGATATTTACACTTCATATGTTTATCCCGTTGAAAACTTAACCTATGTTGTCATCAATCACCAAAGGGGAGATTGTAAGTGCATCTAGTGCCCTTAGTGATTTTGGTGTATTGAAGACTTATAGGTTAAGGGACTAATCGTTTGTGAGTGTACAGGTCTATAAGTCTATGAGGAGTTTGATATTCTGAGAAAGTTGACCCCTAAAATGAAGTTCTTGTTGAAGACTTTGATACGAAGACTTTACGAAGACTTTGAAAGAAGAAATTGGTGTGACCTTGAAGACTTGTTATTCATTTGAGGAACATGAAGCATGAAGACTTTTGTTTTCGTAGTTTCATTTTCTCTTTCTTGAGTCATAGGAAACACCGTCTTGTTAAAGGGGTCGAGGGACTAAGGAAAAATTTCCATGTGATGCTCAACTCAAAATCCTACACCTACCAATCCCTTGAGTGAAGCCTTTGGAAATCTCATACTGATTCAGTCACTTTCTTGATGATAGAGGCGAAGTTCTTACAGTATTGATGAATTTATTCGGCGAGGAGTTAGGAATTCGCTAGTCGAATTGCCTTCCTGATGAGAACATGATATACGAGGAATTTGAGAGTCAAATTTCCGACCGTTCTGTCTTTTTGCTTGTTGTCCCAAAATATCTTATCCACCTAACGGTCATATCATTGAAGGGCATTTATGTCTTATCATGTCGGGCTGCTCCTAGGCTATAAATAGCCGCCCCTACAACCACTAGCTAGTTGGCTGCTCAGAGAACTTGACACTTGTCATTTGAGAGCAACCCATCCTCCAGGGACTTTGGCGAAAATCATCAAGTGAGGAAAACCCAAAACCAAACCCTACAAACCCAAAGTGATTGAGCATCCTGAAGAAATTGATCCTCGTGGATCCGGCGCATTCCTTTAAAAGGCGTGCTTCTTCGAGACGGTTAGGTGTCATGGTCTAGAGCATCCAAGAGGAATTGTGGATCGCCGAGTGACCAAGTCTGTGAAGGTTTGGAAGTCGCTGAAGACTTACCACAGTGATTGGGCCGAGTGCAGGTGACCTTAGTTCAAGGAGAATCTGGTGAGGCTGGGTGTCTGAGCTGCGTGCTTTCGGTGGTGGGTGTCGGGGCTGTGTGTCCTCGAGTTTAAATACTCGGCCGCTCAACGGAGACGTACAAGCTGAGGCAGCGATTGGAACTGGTCTACAAATCATTGTCTTCACCAACCTAAGCTGGTTCTATTTCCTCAACCCTTTCATTTCCTCGTTCTTGTGTTGAGTGCTTGTTCATATCGTGCTTGAAGACTTTGGTGAAGACTTTCTCAATTTCCTCAGTTCAATTTCTTGATCTGTTTGTCTTCATCTTGTGTTATCTGTGATTACGCTTTTTGTGTCTGTGCTAGTCTTCATTCCATCATGATGACCATGCTTGTATACGTTATGCTTACTTGAGTACTTATTCGCTGCTAGTAGTTCTTAGCTAAGGAATTTCCTCACCGGCAAATTCGCGATGAAGAATTCATAAAATCGCCTATTCACCCCCTCTAGTCGATATAGCACTTTCGAGGTAGAGCCGCCAATCATGTTGCCGCTGCTATCATGTTTTCCAATGGATTAAATAATGACCCGGGGTGTTGGTATGTACTAAGGCGGCGCCATGTTCACTGAGGAGGTCCCATCCTTTGGCGGCTGAAGCGGTGCTCCGTCCCCAGTGTCATAACATGGTCCGTTCTGTCTTGGGAGGAGCCACGGTAGGTTGCCTATCTGCGGAGTAAGCCACGGAGATTCTTGGGCCTGCTCTGGCGTGTTAAAAAGGTTAGGGTCATAAACCGGTGGAAGTCGAGGCCGGGTCTTGATACCTTCTCCTCATGACCTCATTAGCGCGTTCTAGTCTTGTGTAAGCGGAAGCGTGTGCACAGATCTGGCGAGCACGAACATCGAGTAGCCGCTCTGCGGTTATCGACATCTTCGCTGCTGGGTCTTCGTTAGCTTGCGCCATATCAACTTTAGTTGTGCCACTTCCGCATCATGACTAAGCTTGATCCGTTGGGCTGACTATGGCGGTTAACAGTGGTCGACTTGTCGGTGAGATCCATTAATACAGGCGGTGACGCGCGGGGCCTCCTTACGGCTGCCGCTGACCGGAAGGTTATAATTCTTTGCGATCGCGAGTCTTGAATGGGCTGGGTGCCGGCCATGAAGATCCCGACCCTGCTCGGCGGCTCAAGACAATCTGGAATACTGCTACCATCGGAACAGCCGCCAAGCCCGCCATCCTGCAGTTGGTACAATGAATCTGCCTCACCTATGGACGACTCACCGTCGGAGTAGATGGCCACCTCACCATCAGAGGCAGACCCTTCAGAAAGTCCTCTGTGGATGCATCCCGAAGGCACGCTTCACGGCCAGCGAGCAGGCGGGTCTCGCCGCGGCTGAGCCGTCTCGGCGAGGCGGTGCGGATGTCGGCTCGAGGCCGGCTCGCTGATTTTGCCGATGAAGACATGGATTCCGTCGAAGGGGACCCGGTACCCGTACTCAATTTAGCCGGCCTCGGGGCCCCAGCCTGCGTCGTCGATGTAGAGCTTGCCGCGATGACTCTTGGTCATCCGGCCCACAGCGTATCCCTTGAGCCCTTCGAAGCTGACTTTCAAGAACTCAAATCCACTGTGCGTTGGCCCCACGGTGGATGCCAACTGTCGTGGAATTGTCATGTCAGATGTCCTAGTGAAAGGACTTAGTCGTGGAGCCATCGCAACTAGGAAGCTTGAAGGGGTTAATCGGGACAAGAGACACGAGAGGTTTTATACTAGTTCGGCCCCTTACGATGAAGGTAAAAGCCTACGTCTAGTTGTGATTGGGATTATGTATGTCTCAATAACCAGGAAGCAGAATCGCTTGACCTAGCTCTCGAGTTGTTGTTTCATACCTTGAACTGCCACCGAGTCGTCCCTTTATATATTGAGGTTGGCCTTGGTGACTCTATAGAGTCTCGGCCGGCTTATAGATTGTATCCGGCTCGGTCTCTTAATCTTTCTTGCCTTACAGTACAAGTTACATGATCAAGGCGGTTTAACACTATGGGCCTTAGGTCACCTCTAGGCCGTTGGGCCTTTACTAAGCCGCCATCTTCAAGCTTGAGCTTCTGTCTTCAAGAATGCTTGTAAGTATAACCCGGCTCCTTTTGGCGGGTCATACTAGTAGTTATATCCCCAACAGCCCTTTGTTCATCGAGAAATGACCCGACACCCGGCTGGTTGCGTCTCGCCACGAAACTCGATCAGCTTTAGTAAGCAGCAACATCGATCGATCGATCGGGTTTAGTTAACGGCAGCAATGAAGGAATCGCTTGTGTTCAATCGGTAGGGAAGGAATCACTCGAGTCTAGTAAATAGCCAAGGGATCAATCGCTACGGTTCAATAATGTAGCTAGTGCAACCACTCGGCCCGATGGCGCATGCCTCCGTCGGGTTGATTGGGCGAGCGCCTTGCACACATACAGCGCCTCGTGGGAAAGCAGCGCAAACCACAGTGCATCGCTCGGCCCCAACCACTCACCGTAACCGGGAACTCCGTAAAAAATTTCTCGCCCTCACTTCTACCATGATTTTTTTATGTCATGGACGACCCAAAAATTTCATGCGGGTGCGTCCCCGGCCTGCCCAGGACGAAAAGCCCATTTTCTGTCATTATTTTCTATCATAGAAGTACGAGCCCATTGATCGTCCATTTTGCATCATGTTTTTATACTATTATTTATAGTGTTTTTATTCATTATAACACTTTGTGGAGTAATTCTAATGCCTTTTCTCTCATAATATGCAAGGTATACACAAGAGGAGAATGTAAATAGCTGGAATTACGGACTGAAAAAGCTATATCGGAGATACCTATTTTGCACATGTCCAAGCAGCTGAAATTTCACGGAGCATTATTTTGGAATATATAAAAATACTAGAATAAAAGAAATACCATAGGGGTCCACCAGGTACCCACTAGGCACCAGGTGCGCCACCCCTCCTAGCCCGCCCTAGTGGGTAGTGGGGATACTGGACCACCTCGGTGCCTATCTTACAGTGCATAAGGTCTTTTGACCTAGGAAAAATAAGGGAAGGACTTTCGAGGAGGGTGCAGCTGTCTCAAGGCGGAACTTGGGCAGGAGCACTTTGCCCTTGACGGAGGCGGTCTGCGGGGAACTTCCCTCGGGAGAAGTGAAGCCATCGTCATCACCAACAACCCTCTAATCTTTGGGAGGCTAATCTTCATCAACATTTTCAACATCACCATCTCATCTCAAGCTGGAACCGTCTTTGGAACCATCTTTGGAGGGATGGCTCGGCGGACCTGTAAAATTCATAGTCTGAGAGGTGCCACTCCAACTCATAGCCTTGAGCATGTTGGATCTTGCGGGAGGTGGCCAAAAGTGGCGAGCTTCTGGCCCAGACCCACCCCAGCATGCAGTCTGGTACTAACGGTCTTGAGACTTTAGCATCAAATAATATCTTGGAAAGGAACAATCTGCGACCTCGCTTGAAGTCTACCAAGTAGCAACAACAAATCCATGGGCGACACGGCCGTCACCTTCAACGCCCGTGACGAACCTAAATTCGAACAGCCGAGCACCGGCCGCGCTGGTCCTCGGTCCAATAGTGGGCGGCTTTCGTCTTACCAAGGTACTCATGGATGGCGGGCAGTTAAACCTCATCTCTGAGAAACCCTTCAAAAAGGAAATAGGTGGAGCCGCATTGGCGAGCAGCACAACCTTTAGAGGAATAATCCCTAGGGAAGCCTGTTGCCTGGGAAAAATCACACTTGATGTGGTGTTTGGCTCATGGGACAATTCTGAGTCGAGGAGGTCATGTTCCAAGTGGCCCGTTCAGCGGCGAGATATCACGCTTTATTAGGGCGAGAGGCATTCACAATTTTCCAAGCCATACCCCATTACGGGTACATGAAGCTCAAAATGCCGGGCCCAATGGAACCATCACCCTTGCGATGATCCGGACATAGCACTCCGCACCAAAAACAAGACAGCCGCATTAGCCCTAGAGGCACTATCAGAAGCCCTAGCGGCGGAGGAACTCCTTATTTTGCTCTCTCGGTGAAACAGGGATGATGTGATACTCGATAAGAGATCCAAGTCCACCTCTTTTAAACCGGCGAGACGAAATAGTCAAATTCAGGTCCATCCGCGGACCCAACAAAGGCGGCCTCCATTAGGGGCACGGTTAAACCACGATGTAGGCGGCGCACTCTACGAAATTCCTTTGGGAGGTGGGACATCTTTGCTGGCACCCTTGGATATGCGGGAATCCCATAAATTGGCGAGAACACAGCCTAAACATCCTAAAAGATTCAAGCCGATCAAGCAGGCTCTTGGCGATTTTCCAAACCCAAAAGGCAGGCAATGGGAAGAGCTAGCCAAACTATTGGAAGCGGATTCATCAGAGACATCAAACACCGGATGGCTAGCAAACACAGTAGCAGTACCAAGAAGGACAAATCATGGCGCCTATGTGCCGATTTTAATGACCTCAACAAGGCTTGCCCAAGGATCCTTTCCCCTTCCCGCATCGATCAAATAATCGATGCTCTTTGCGAAACACGACTCATTGTGCTTCCTCGATGCATACTCGGCTACCATCAAATTAAGATGGCGGGCGGACCAAGCCACAACGGCATTCATTGCTCCATACGGACCATTCTCCTTCAACACGATGCCCTTCGGACTCAAAAATGCGGCGCAACATATCGGCGCATGATTGAGACACTGTCGGCTATCGGATCGGCAAAAGCAGTAGAGGCATCGTGAGCGGCGTGGTCGTCAAAACCAAACTCGTCGAAAGCGCTAGTAGGCGATTTGAGAGCTCACATTCGACAACCTCAGAGCATATGACATTAAAATGAACCGGAAAAATGCTTTTTGGTACCCGGTAGGAAAGCTCTGGGCTTCATTGTATCCGTTAGAGGAATTGAAGCAAACCAGCCAACATCGAGCTCTGTCACAGCTAGATATTCAAAAGACCTCAAACAAATACAAAATTATTTGGATGCGTGGCGGCTCTAAGCCGCTTGATCTCCGTTTGGGAGAAAAGGCATTGCCCTCTATCGCCTCCTTAGCGCGCCGAACACCAGTGGGCGGATCTTGCCCTTCTTGGGACTCGAAGAAATAAAGGCCATATTGGCAACAAATCCGGTCTGGCGCGCCTAACTGGGCGAACCAATGTTGTTATATATCGCGGCAACACATCAAGTTGTGGCGCGGTGCTCGTCGTCGAGCGAGAAGCGAAGGGCATAAATTCCCTCTTCAAAAACTAGTGTACTCGTATCCCTTGTCTTAACTCCATGCAAGTCGATACTCGCATTATCAAAAGATAGCATCTGCGGTGTTCATAGCATCCCGAAGTTGCGACACTACTTTCAAGAGTGTTCGATAACTTGTGGCCTCAGAAGTACCCTCAGCGACATCATAAACAACCGCGCAGCAGGCGAGATTGCAAAATGGGCCATCGAGCTCTTACCATTTGACATAACCTACAAACCACGGCGAGCTATAAAATGCATAAGTCTTGGCTGGCTTAAATGGCTGAATGGTGAAGCGAACTCCCTAAAATCTGGCGCATACTCAATTGGATCATGCATTTAATGACTCTAAAATGTCGGCGGCAGGGGCTAAGCGTCGTTTTACATCCCCAACGGAACCACAGGTCCAATCGTACTTCAAATAATGTACAGACTCCAACAACATAGCGAATCTGAGGCCCATACGCACGGTCTCCGGATGGCAATCTCCATGGGCATTCAACGCCTCGAGTTCGCGAGGATTCAAACCTCGCAATATCACAAATAAGCGGAGACTTGATGCCAAAGATCCGAAAATGGCAGCCTATCGTAACACCGTCTTAAAAATGTCGGCTCGGTTGAAGGACTCGAATTCCACCAAGTAGCAGGGATAATAACCGAGGCGGCCGGCGTGTTGTACGCGCTCGGCACAAAGCAGCGCCGTCCTCAAACATCTTCACAGGCGGCTCTTTAAGCCATCCGTAGTATGGGAAGAGAATGCGGAAACAACAATCTGGAACCAACAGCACCACCCAACACCGAACATTACGACACAATCGGTGGCTCGATAGCGACATAACACCTTCCGCCCACGAAATAATGGCGGTCATTGCCCGTGGGCGGAACCATTCTAACCTACTTAATTGGCGGGAACTTCCGAAGACAAAATGAGGCCCTTTGCATAGTTCGGCGATCTAAAGCCTACAAGGTCCATGAGGAACTTTATAAGAAAAGCGCAGGAGTCCTTCAAAGGTGTATCTCCGAAGGAAGGCGAAATCTTACGGCTAAAATTCACGCGCGGACTAGGCGGACACCCTGCTGCAGCCGGGCCCTTGTAGGTAAGGCCTTCCGTACATGATTTTATTGGCCGGCGGCCGGGCGGATCTTTCGGGACTTAGTCCAGCGATCGTCGGTTGTCGACTCTTTGCTAATAAGAGACACATACCACCCACGCCCTCAAAACTATACCCATCACACGGCGTTTGCGGTGCAGGGGCTTGACATGGTTGGACCCCTTAAAGGGGGAACCCACAAGCAAAAATACCTATTGGTCATGGTGGACAAATTCACTAAATGGATAGAAGCCAAGCCAGTTAAAACGGCCGAATCCAGACCTGTGATAGACTTCATATCTAGGGTAGTACACCGTTACGGTGTCCCCCACAGCATCATTACCGATAACAGCACGAACTTCACGGCCGACGAGGTTAAACTCTGGTGCAAAAATATGGGCATTAAGCTCGACTACGCTTGATCTATCACCCTCAAACCAGCGGTCAAGTTGAGCGAGCAAATGGTCTAATCATGGCGGCATTAAACCCAGTTAGTGCGGTCCCTTACGGAATCTAACATGCCTTTGGGTAGAGGAGCTCGACTCCGTACTCAGGGGAAACTACGGACCCGCCAAACCGTACTACGGGTTCACACCATTCTTTATGGTATCTGGCGCGAGGCGGTTTGCCTGCGACATAATTCATGACTCACCTCGAGTGCGCGTATGCGAAGAAAGAAAGCGAGTTGGATCGGCGGGACAACTTGGACACATTGGAGGAGGGCGGCGTGGCCAAGGCTCGTTCCGCATTCTATCGGCGAGCTCGAAGATATCAAAGCGAAGAGCGAGCCAAGACTTACAACGTTGGCGAACTAGTTCTCGCTGCGGACAAGAAAAGGACAAACTCAAGCCCAAATGGGAAGGTCCCTTCATCATCGACCAAGTTCGACGGTGAGCATACCGTCTGCAAGCGCATCGAACAACCGACTCGAGCGAACCCATGGAATGCAGCCCGCCTCCAGAAGATTCTCGCCTAGCGCCGGACTCGAGTTCGTCTCCTTCCTCCGTCCACATTTTACACTTCAGCTGTCTTTTGTTTCTCTCTTTTATCCCACCTTTTCATAAAGCCCTTGAGGGCCGATTTGCGCATTGTTACTTTTACACTTGATGTGCTACCGCCTCATTATACCGGGGCTTCTTTACGAAGCTTACTTATCGGGCTTTTATGCCCAACACATGTGTCAAACTTCCGCATGTACCTTTTATTCACCATTATATGCATCGATATGACTTAAGTTTTGGCCAAGCTGGGTTGCTGGCTCACTGTGCTTACCGCTCGTTCGATTGTTCGGCTAGGAGGTAAAGGAGCACCTCTGCGATGCTCTTGCCGGGTCGACGGATGTGTACCTCGGTGGGTGGCCAAAGCTAAGCGTTCTGAAGGAATATTCGGTCGGTGACTTGAAAGATGATTTTTACCTATTTATTTATCTGTCCCCGGATGTTTTCCTGCTCTTTTACGCGGTCAGGACATGCACTTTAGGGCATGCCTCCCAGAAAAGAACCCTTAATGGAACTATTCTCCTGGAAGATGTTTCTTACTAACCATGTAATATAACATAACTAGTTGGGCACTTATGCGATAAAGCACTAATGACCCTCGCTTTGGTCTCCATGCATGCCCGTTTTTCATAGCGAGAAGGTATTCGGACACACTCAGGACTCTAGGGTCGAGCTTGAAGCGAAAAGGTTGGCAAAGACAAATGATCTACAATCCGGCTAGAAGGCATTTTACATGTCATTTTAAATACATCGTCAAATCATTGTTGTACTCCTCAATCCCGTCTAACGGGCTGTCTAATTCTGATCCGTTAGAATACTTAGCGGCCAACTCTACTTGGCGTGCGCTAAACTCTGAGGATCTCCTTCCCGCCGGGCCCCACAGTCGACCTCGGCCATGTGGTTTGGATCCGCCTTCTTGTGCAGCGTCTTCACCATGGCCCAGGCCTCCACAGCACCTTGACGGCGAGGCGATATCTTCCATAAGCGGAAGTCTTTGTCGTGCTCCTGAAGCTTCTCGGAAGCTCTCAAGGCCCTCGGGTAGGGATCTGAGGGCGGCCATAAAGCACAGGCAGCGCCACTCATCGCTTTGCGAACACGTTGAGCGATTCTGGCAGACTTGGGAAGTTGGTCACCCATTGAACCGAGCATTTCCTCCATGAGGCGACCTATGAGCACACCTACGGACATATTTCTATCAATTGACTTCCTCGCCGAACTCTTCTTTTCAAAAGAGTTTGCTCAAGCACTACTATAGATCTTGCAGCAAGCGTGATTCTCCTTCACGGGCAGGACAGTGGGCGAACACCTTTAGCTCTTCTCCAAGCTGGGTGTGGGCATCTTGGAGTTGTTCCTTTCTGCTGCACCTTCATAAGCACCCTCTCGCTTGACCTTCATTTGGCGCGATAGTATTGCTTGTCGGATCAAGTCCGGCAACATCTGCAATATTATTGTCGAGACTTATCATACGCCCTGCTGCTTATCTTTTTGAAATATGTGTTCTGGAGGGTCTCGGTGTCTCCTCATGCGGCGGCTAGTGCGGCCTCAAGTTGGGCCTTGCACCCTTGTAGCTCTGAGACAATTGGGCATTCTTCTCCGTGAGATCCTGCATATCAAATGATCCTTAAATCGAGTTATTTTAACTACTTTAAGTCTCGGGAGACTCTTGGCATATACAACTATTAAAATCATTTACCGTATGTCTTTTACATCTTTGCTCCGTAGCTCTGGTTAAACCATCTTGAGCAGCATGGAGTGCGCGTCTCTGCGTTAAAGGCATTCAACGCCTCACAGGGAGAAACACGCGTCACGAAGAAGCTGTCGTGGCGCCTATGATTCATGGCGCTCTCCACCTCGAACACAGTGGCGGACGGTCAGCCGGCATCCTCCGTTGGAGGAGTATCCGCTCGCGCCTTGCTCGCCTCCCCCCTCCGGACCAGGTGTTGGGCTTTGGCTGGCGGAGCTTGGTTGGCAACCTCTCCGGGCGCAGATCCGTGGCGCTCTTTCTCTGGAAAAGTCATGAGCATTAATACACCTCCTAGGAATCTTTTCCTAAACAGCGTCATGAGCTATACCGTTGCGGTGATGTTCGATTCGCACGCACCCTCTTCCGCTTTCTTTGGGTGGGTGACCCTTGTTGGTCGGCCGCGTGAGTTAACTTCCGCCTTGAAGGCGCCTCACCAAACACCGTTGTATGCGATGGTTAGACATACACAAGGACTAAGTAAAGGTGTCAAGACTCCGGTCATAATTACCTAGGAAGCCGGAGATAAGCCGGGGTAGTCAGCCGTAATGGCGACTAGAGCATTGTCCATCTGAGTTGATGGAACACCCGTCAATTAGCTCCACCTTTATGTCTGGATCCTCTTGGAGGCGGCTCAAGGGATCTTCTGGATCCTCGGGTTGTGGGGCGGATGTGTATGCCCTCCACATCCCGGCGCAGTTCCTGCGTCAAAATCATAAAGTAAGGCACTTAACTTTGAAAGCACGGGTCGGATGAATAAATGTCCGCTTACCCAGCTCTGAGGGTTATTCATGGAGAACCCATTCAATGGGCTCGTCTGGAGGAAGTCCTCCTTCTCCCCCTTGTACAGGCCGGACATGATCTTCACCAGATCCCGGCCGATCCCGGCCCCTTGCAGCCATGACGGGTGGTGTCATTCTCCTTGTTGAAATCCCACATAGGGTGGGCCCTATATTGGAGCGGCTGCACCCCTCGCATAATGCACGTGGCCATGACTCCAATCATGGTCAATCCGGAATGGGCTAGCAACCTTATCCGGCCCATCAAATAATGGACGCTCCTGTCTTCCTCCTATTGAGGGCTCCGCGGGCGCCAAATTAGGCGTTTCTTTAGAGGAGCCTTACTGAACTCCGGGAGGCCGATCCGAACTGGGTCCGGCAGTGGAGCATCTTCCACATAAAACCATTCAGAGGGCCAGTCTTCGGACACCTTCTTTGGGGTTAGGATAGATATCCGGTCGGCGATGCGCCATATTTCGGCTCCGCCCACTTGATATATTGACCCCTCGTGAGAACGGGGTACGAGGCAAAATAGTCTCTTCCACAGCACAAAATGGGGCTCGATGCCCAAGAACAGCTCACGGAGAGCTACGAAACCCGCAATATGCAGAATGGAGGCGGGCGTGAGGTGATGAAGCTGGAGTCCGTAGAACTCCAGAACCCCTCGGAGAAACGGATGTATGGGAAACCCGAGCCCCCTTATTAGATAAGGGGAAGCACACCGCTCTCCTTTGGAGGGACTAGGGGTGGCCTCCGCACTTTCCACCTTTGTAGGTGGGGCCCGCTCGAGCAGGGACCATAAAGGCGGAGGAAGGTATCCCTCCGCTTGGGCGTCACCGGCTCGTTGTGTGGGCGAACATCTCCTCCAATCTCTGGTGAGGGCTAGGGCGAGGAGAGGAGGCAGCGTCGATGGTCCATGATGGAGTGGATTTTTTGTCAGGAGCGCTCTGATGACTACTCGCGGAAGGAAGATGGTGTGATTTGGATCTGGATTCTTGCCTCTCTTATAGGCAGATTATTTGCGCGGCTAGGGGGTAAAATATAAAAATACCCTGGCCTTTCACATTCGTGCGACACGTGGAAGGGCCATTATTGGGGTGGAAGCCAAGGGCGCAACATTTGTAAGAAGCGGACACTATTCGGCAAGCACATGGAATTTGGAGGAGAACCCGCCTTACTGCGCGAAGACAATATCTGCCCGGACTAAATCGTCATTGAAGCCAGTTAGAGGCTCTTGAGGAGTCTGGGTAGGGGGTGTCGGATAGCGGACTATCATTATCGGCGGACTCCAAGACTATGAAGATACAAGATTGAAGACTTCGTCCCATGTCGGATGGGACTTTCCTTGGCGTGGAAGGCAAGCTTGCAATCTGGATATGTAGATCTCCTACCATTGTAACCGACTCTGTGTAACCCTAGCCCTCTCCGTGTCTATATAAGCCGGAGGTTTTAGTCCGTGGGATGAACAACCATTACAACAATCATACCATAGGCTAGCTTCTGGGGTTTAGCCTCCTTGGTCTCGTGGTAGATCCACTCTTGTACTACCCATATCATCAATATTAATCAGCGAGATGCGGTTTTACCTCCATCGAGAGGGCCGAGCACAGGTAAAAACATCGTGTCCCTTGTCTCCTGTTACCATCCGCCTAGACGCACAGTTCGGGACCCCCTACCCGAGATCCGCCGGTTTTGACACCGACACTATGGTTAGATTGCTATCTTAATTCATCTTTCGTAGTTGCGGATGCTTGCGAGGGGGTTAATCATAAGTGGGAGGCTTGTTCAAGTAAGAACAACACACAAGCACTGGTCCACCCACATACCATATTATCAAACTAGCAAACGCGAATCAAACCAACATGATGTAAGTGACTAGATGAAATTCCCGTATGCCCTCAAGAACGTTTTACCTATTATAAGAGACTGTTCCAACCTGTCCTTTGCCACAAAAAAGATTGAGCTATCTTGCTGCACTTTTGTTACCGTTACCGTTACTTGCTAGCTACAAATTACCTCGCTATCAAACTATTTGTTACCTACAATTTCAGTGCTTGCAAAAATTACCTAGCTCAAAACCGCTTGTCATTTCCTTCTGCTCCTTGTTGGGTTCGACACTCTTACTTATTGAAAGGACTATGATTGATCCCCTATACTTGTGGGTCATCACCAACCACATCTATGATGATACGTGTTTTTGTCAAAATTATCGTCATAGATGTGTCATAACCATGACAGAATAAGTTTTCGTTTGGGCCATAATGTCATGGATGTTTCTTTTTTTGTAATGTAAGTAATGTGTTGCCTTTTCCCCTGCCCACAGCGAGTTACTCTATTATACATGAATATTCGGAAATTTTTCTCTTTTCAGTGGTTTCAGAAGCAATTTACTGATGATTACCTTGCAAACTACATGACTGGAGTGGACGCAACTAAGGTTAAAGTATATAATTCATACCACCATGATAAATGGTCTAGAAGTCTTCCTAAACGCGGTGAAGGATGTGCGGGCAATTGTCACAAGAGGTTGGACAAAAGTTATTCGCGCATATGGCATGCAGGAGGGCACATTATGGTCATTCCACTTCTTCAACACCATCGACAGACAAAATGATTTACACTCCTCTCGTCACATTTACCACCTTTAAATATTCTGATTCATCATAGTTCATTGTTGCCTAATCCTGTAATTACTGAACATATTGTTCTCGAAATTTTATTTATGAATTGGTTGTTGAACCATTCTATTTGAGAATTGAATTCCCGTTTCATATTTCAAATTTTCCAATTTGAATAATAAATTACAGGAAAAATAAAATTAAGCAGAGGCGAATAAAATAATGTACACACGGTTAGAAAGGAAGCAGCGTGTGCAATGGAAAATATAGAACATCTGATTCTTTAACATCAAATTTTTGCTATGCACTATGGATGCACACATGGTTTTTCTCATATCGTCGCGATTCATGAGTATCTGGCGTTTCAAACACTGTATGCATGTGTAATATTGGACAAAAAGTAGACGGTGCATATATGGAGCCCGTGTGTGATAGGAATATCTATCGCACATAGTTATGAAAATGGACACGTTGGTGATGGTAGAGGCACCACACGCATTTTACATTTTTGAACTGTGTGTTATAACGTACCTATCGCAAACAAATTGGTAGATTAAATGTTATTGATATCCACCCTTTCCACACATTGTATGTAGCGTGTCGTTTGGATGTCTCTCGGATCAGAAACATAACATCGAGACATAACATTTAGGACGGGCGTGACTTCTCATACGTTTATTCCATGGCAATCATTGGTAGCCGCTCGCCTATCCCCAACGGTTTTATGGGTCGTGTGGGAAGGACCCCCCTATCACACACACCGACTAGGCGACGATTTAAAACTCCGTCGTAGAAAGGTGGTAAAAACCATTTGTATAGCACGTAACAATACCAGTGTGGTATAACCCTAGGCGTCGGGAATCTTCGTGATCATCTTCAATCCCTAGTTGAAGTGTCGTGATGGCCAATATTTTGTTGCCATGGCTAACGTTTCAAAAATGTTGCCATGGCAGCAAATTTAGAAAATGTTGTCGCGGTGATCGTTTTAGAAAACGTTGTCGTAACATCAAATTTAGAAATTCCGTTGTGACACGGAAATATAGCTCCTCATCCCGCGCCATGTACACCTTTTCCTCGTCGGGGTCCTTTGTGTACGGTTGCCATCATCACCTGTAACCTATAGGCTATATCTATGATATTTACATTAACGTGGCAATCTCATGGCTCTAGCCATCATGCTGTGACGCGCAGGCCACTTAACATTGCAACATATAACCATCTCATACATGAACTCATTATCATGACGAAGGCTATACCACATCATATGCATATCCTACAAAACCAAGTTAGACGTCCTCTAATCGGTTTTAGCAAAATTTTAGTTCGTGGTTAACCAATTTTAACAAG
>JAHHZJ010000409.1:0-100773 GCA_021437245.1 Aegilops speltoides
AAAAAGCATGCACCTAGATTCCACTGTATGTGTTCTATGAAACAATGAAGACTATGAAGATAGGACTCATCTTCTATTCACTTGTCCATTTAGTCAAGGTTTCTGGTGGAACATTGGATTTGAATGGAATTCAGATATGGAGATCAACAATATGATTATTGATGCTAAACACAGATATAATATTGACCACTTCATGGAAATCATGATTCTTGGATGCTGGAGCATATGGATCGAAAGGAATGGGATGATTTTTGAAGGGATACCTTGCTCAATAAATGATTGCAAGATTGACCTTATCAGATATTTCAAGATGACCATGCTGAGGGCTAAACCCACTCTAAAAGAGGGCATGCCCTCATGGATAGACAATATTTAATTTTTCAATAATTTCCTTACTTTGCTCCCCCTAGATTGTACCTACTTGGTTGTCCCCCCAACAACCACTTGATTATGTAATCTGGATACTCTTTTTTATAAATGAAAATGACTCATAGTAGGGGGTTTACCCTACTATTCTTTGGTCAAAAAAAACTTTATGTGATATTTTAGGTTTCCATGATCTTGATGATTGCTCTTTAAATTTGCACCTTGCGGATTCCACCATTAAAAAGCCTATGGGAAGGATCAATGATGTTCTCATTTTTGCAAATAGAAATTTGGTGCATGTAGATTTTATCGTTCTTGATATAGATTGCAATCTTTCTTGCCCTATTATTCTTGGTAGACCTTTCCTTAGAACGATTGGCGCGATTATTGATATGAAGGAAGGGAATATTAGATTCCAATTTCCACTAAGGAAAGGCATGGAGCACTTTCCAAGAAAGAAAATCAAATTACCTTATGAATCTATCATGCGAGCCACTTCTGAATTGAGTGCCAAAGATGGCACTACTTAGATCTATCCTCGCTTTTATGCCTAGCTAGGGGCGTTAAACGATAGCGCTAGTTGGGAGGCAACCCAATTTTATTTGTGTTTTTTGTTTTTGTTTAGTAATAAATTTTTGCATCTACCTTCTGTTTAGATGTGTTTTATTTTTTTAATAAGTGTTTGTGCCAAGTAGAACCTATAGGATAACCTATGGTGATAGTTAATTTGATTCTGTTGAAAAACAGAAACTTTGCATGCACGAAATTAGTTTTTTTAAATCACAGAAACGCGCTTTTGCATTGATTATTTTTCCTGTAGACCAATAAACAAATTTACCAGGACTTCCTATTTTGGTAGGAGTTTTAGAGTTCCATAAGTATTCGTGGGTTACAGATTTCTACAAACTGTTCTGTTTTTGATAGATTCTGTTTTTCATGTGTTGATTGCTTATTTTGATGCATCTATGGCTACTATTAAGTGGTATGAACCATAGAGAACTTGGAATACAGTAGGTTTAACACCAATATAAATAAAGAATGAGTTCATTACAGTACCTTATGTGGTAGTTTTGCTTTCTTTCACTAACGGAGCTTATGAGATTTCCTGTTGAGTTTTGTGTTGTGAAGTTTTCAAGTTTTGGGTAAAGATTTGATGGACTATGGAATAAGGAGTGGAAAGAGCCTAAGTTTGGGGATGCCCATGGCACCCCAAGATATTCAAGAATAGCCAAAAGCCTAAGCTTGGGGATGCCCCCGGAAGGCATCCCCTCTTTCGTCTTTGTTTATCGGTAACTTTACTTGGAGCTATATTTTTATTCGCCACATGATATGTGTTTTGCTTGGAGCGTCTTGAATGATATTAGTTTTTGTTTTTAGTTTACCACAATCATCCTTGCTGTACACACCTTTTGGGAAGAAGCCCACTTGATTGGAATTTATTAGAATACTCTATGTGCTTCACTTATATCTTTTGAGCTAGATAGTTTTTGCTCTAGTGCTTCACTTATATCTTTTAGAGCACGGCGGTGGCTTAATTTTGAAGAAATTGTTGATCTCTCATGCTTCACTTATATCATTTTGATAGTCTTTTAGAACAGCATGGTATTTACTATGGTTATAAAATTGGTCCTAGAATGGTAGGCATCCAAGTTGGGTATAATAAAAACTATCATAGAAAGTGATTTGGATGCTATGATCAATTTGATACTTGATAATTGTTTTGAGATATGGAGGTAGTGGTATTAAAGTTATGCTAGTTGGGTGATTATGAATTTAAAGAATGCTTGTATTGAAGTTTGTGATTCCCGTAGCATGCACGTATGGTGAACCGCTTTGTCATGAAGTTGGAGCACAATTTTATTTATTGATTGTCTTCCTTATGAGTGGCAGTCGGGATGAGCGATGGTCTTTTCCTACCAATCTATCCCCCTAGGAGCATGCGCGTAATACTTTGTTTTTGATGACTTGTAGATTTTTGCAATAAGTATATGAGTTCTTTTGACTAATGTTGAGTCCATGGATTATACGCACTCTCACCCTTCCACCATTGCTAGCCTCTCTTGTGCCGCGTAACTTTCGCCGGTACCATACACCTACCATTTACCTTCCTCAAAACAGCCACCATACCTACCTATTATGGCATTTCCATAGCTAATCTGTGATATATTTCCATGCAACTTTCCACCGTTCCGTTTATATGACACGCATCATCATTGTCATATTGCTCTTTGCATGATCATGTAGTTGACATCGTATTTGTGGCAAGGCCACCTTCATAATTTTCATACATGTCGCTCTTGATTCATTGCATATCCCGGTAAACCGCCGGAGGCATTCATATAGAGTCATATCTTGTTCTAATTATTGAGTTGTAATTCTTGAGTTGTAAGTAAATAAAAGTGTGATGATCTTCATTATTAGAGCATTGTCCCAGTGAGAAAAGGATGATGGAGACTATGATTCCCCCACAAGTCGGGATGAGATTTCGGACTAAAGAAAAAAAGAAAAAAAAGAGAAAGGACAAAAAAAGAAAGGACCAAGAAAAAAAGAGAAAAAAATAAAAAATAAAAAATGGGAATTTTTCAATATAGAACTTGGCTTGTATATTCCGATGATGGGCTTCCTCAAAATGCCCTAGGTCTTCGTGAGCAAGCGAGTTGGATGCACACCCACTTAGTTTCTTTTGTTGATCTTTCATACATTTATAGCTCTAGTGCATCCGTTGCATGGTAATCCCTACTCACTCACATTGATATCTATTAATGGGCATCTCCATAGCCCGTTGATACGCCTAGTTGATGTGAGACTATCTTCTCCTTTTTTGTCTTCTCCACAACCACCATTCTATTCCACATATAGTGTTATGTCCATGGCTCACGTTCATGTATTGCATGAAAATTGAAAAAGTTTGAGATTACTAAAGTATGAAACAATTGCTTGGCTTGTCATCGGGGTTGTGCATGATTAAATACTTTGTGTGATGAAGATAGAGCAACAGCAAGACTATATGATTTTTAAGGGATAACTTTCTTTAGCCATGTTATTTTGAGAAGACATGATTGCTTTGATTAGTATGCTTGAAGTATTACTATTTCTTATGTCAATATGAACTTTTATTTTGAATCATTTGGATCTGAATATTGATGCCACAATAAAGAAAATTACATTGAGAATTATGCTAGGTAGCATTTCACATCAAAAATTCTGTTTTTATCATTTACCTACTCGAGGATGAGCAGGAATTAAGCTTGGGGATGCCTGATACGTCTCCAATGTATCTATATTTTTTTATTGTTCCATGCTATTATATTACCCGTTTTGGATGTTTATGGGCTTGACTTTACACATTTATATCATTTTTGGGACTAACCTACTAACCGGAGGCCCAGCCCGTATTGCTGTTTTTTTGCCTATTCCGGTATTTCAAAGAAAAGGAATATCAAACGGAGTCCAAATGCAATGAAACCTTCGGGAGCGTGATTTTTTGGAACGAACATGATCCAGAGGACTTGGAGTGCAAGTCAAGAAGCAGCCGAGGCGGCCACGAGAGTGGAGGGCGCGCCCACCCCTACAGGGCGTGCCCCCCTATCTCGTGGGCCCCTCGGGTGGCCACCGACCTACTTCTTCCTCCTATATATACCCACGTACCCCGAGAACATCAGAACAAGCCAGAAAACCTAGTCCCACCGTCGTAACCTTCTGTATCCACGAGATCCCATCTTGGAGCCTTCGTCGGTGCTCCGCCGGAGTGGGAATCGACCATAGAGGGCTTCTACATCAACACCATAGCCCCTCCAATGAGTTGTGAGTAGTTTACCACAGACCTTCGGGTCCATAGTTATTAGCTAGATGGCTTCTTCTCTATTTTTGGATCACAATACCATGTTCTCCTCAATCTTCTTGGAGATCTATTCAATGTAACTCTTTTTGCGGTGTGTTTGTCGAGATTCGATGAATTGTGGGTTTATGATCAAGTTTATCTATGAGAAATATTTGAATCTCCTCTGAATTCTTTTATGTATGATTGAGTTACCTTTGTTGGGGAACGTAGTAATTTCAAAATTTTCCTACGCACACGCAAGATCATGGTGATGCATAGCAACGAGCGGGGAGAGTGTTGTCTACGTACCCTCGTAGACCAAAGCGGAAGCGATCACAATGTAGAGGAAGTAGTCGACGTTCTCCTCGTGATCCAACCGATCCCAGCGCCGTTACATTCGGCGCCCGAGTTCTTGACACACGACAGCTCGGTGACGCTCCTCGGGCTCCGATCCAGCAAAGCTCCGGGAGAGAGAGTTCCACAAGACAACGGCGTGGTGACGATCTTGATGTTCTATCGACGCAGGCTTCGCCTAAGCACCGCCACGATATGACCGAGGTGGAATATGGTGGAGGGGGCACCGCACACGGCTAAGGAACGATCTCAAGGATCAACTTGTGTGTCTATGGGGTGCCCTTGCCCCCGTATATAAAGGATGGAGGAGGAGGAGGCCGGCCAAGGGTTTGGCGCGCCAGGTGTGGAGTCCTACTAGGATTCCAAGTCCTAGTAGGAGTCCATCAAGAGGGGAGGAAGGGAGAAGGAATAGGAGGAGAAGGAAAGGTGGCTGGCCCCCTTTTCCCTAGTCCAATTCGGACTAGAGGAGAGGGGGGGCGCAGCAGCTTTTTTCCTCTTCCCACTAAAGCCCATCAAGGCCCATTACTTCTCCCGTAACTCCCCGGTACTCCGAAAAATACCCGAATCACTCGGAACCTTTCCGAACTCCGAATATAGTCGTCCAATATATTGATCTTTACGTCTCGACCATTTCGAGACTCCTCGTCATGTCCCCGATCTCATCCGGACTCGAACTCCTTCGGTACATCAAAATACACAAACTCATAATATAACCGTCATCGAAACCTTAAGCGTGCGGACCCTACGGTTCGAGAACAATGTAGACATGACCGAGACACGTCTCCGGTCAATAACCAATAGCGGGACCTGGATGCCCATATTGGCTCCTACATATTCTACGAAGATCTTTATCGGTCAGACCGCATAACAACATACGTTGTTCCCTTTGTCATCGGTATGTTACTTGCCCGAGATTCGATCGTCGGTATCCAATACCTAGTTCAATCTCGTTACCGGCAAGTCTCTTTACTCGTTCCGTAATACATCATCTCGCAACTAACTCATTAGTTACAATGCTTGCAAGGCTTAAGTGATGTGCATTACCGAGAGGGCCCAGAGATACCTCTCCGACATTCGGAGTGACAAATCCTAATCTCGAAATACGCCAACCCAACATCCGCCTTTGGAGACACCTGTAGTACTCCTTTATAATCACCCAGTTACGTTGTGACGTTTGGTAGTACCAAAGTGTTCCTCCGCAAACGGAGTTGCATAATCTCATAGTTATAGGAACATGTATTAGTCATGAAGGAAGCAATAGCAACATACTAAATGATCGTGTGCTAAGCTAACGGAATGGGTCATGTCAATCAGATCATTCAACTAATGATGTGACCTTGTTAATCAAATAACAACTCCTTGTTCATGGTTAGGAAACATAACCATCTTTGATTAACAAGCTAGTCAAGTAGAGGCATACTAGTGACACTCTGCTTGTCTATATATTCACACATGTATTATGTTTCCGGTTAATACAATTCTAGCATGAATAATAAACATTTATCATGATATGAGGAAATATATAATAACTTTATTATTGCCTCTAGGGCATATTTCCTTCAGTCTCCCACTTGCACTAGAGTCAATAATCTAGATCACATCACCATGTGATTAACATCGATAGTTCACATCATCATGTGATTAACACCCATAGTTCACATCGCCATGTGACCAACACCCAAGGGTTTACTAGATTCAGTAATCTAGTTCACATCGCTATGTGATTAACACCCAAAGAGTACTAAGGTGTGATCATGTTTTGCTTGTGAGAGAGTCTTAGTCAACGGGTCTTTCACATTCAGATCCGTTATGTATTTTGCAATTTTTCTATGTCTACAATGCTCTGCACGAAGCTACTCTAGTTAATTGCTCCCACTTTCAATATGTATCTAGATCGAGACTTAGAGTCATCCAGATCAGTGTCAAAACTTGCATCGACGTAACCCTTTACGCATTTAACCTTTTGTCACTTCCATAATCGAGAAACATATCCTTATTCCACTAAGGATAATTTTGACCGCTGTCCAGTGATCTACTCCTAGATCTCTATTGTACTCCCTTGCCAAACTCAGTGTAGGGTATACAATAGATCTGGCACACAGCATGGCATACTTTATAGAACCTATGGCCAAGGCATAGGGAATGACTTTCATTCTCTTTCTATCTTCTGCCGTGGTCGGGTTTTGAGTCTTACTCAATTCCACACCTTGTAACACAGGCAAGAACTCTTTCTTTGACTGTTCCATTTTGAACTACTTTAAAATCTTGTCAAGGTATGTACTCATTGAAAAACTTATCAAGCGTCTTGATCTATCTCTATAGATCTTGATGCTCAATATGTAAGCAGCTTCACCGAGGTCTTTCTTTGAAAAACTCCTTTTAAACACTCCTTTATGCTTTGCAGAATAATTCTACATTATTTCCGATCTACAATATGTCATTCACATATACTTATCAGAAATGCTGTAGTGCTCCCACTCACTTTGTAGTAAATACAGGCTTCACTACAAGTCTCTATAAACTATATGCTTTGATCAACTCATCAAAGCGTATATTCCAACTCCGAGATGCTTGCACCAGTCCATAGATGCACATTTTGTTAACACCTTTAGGATCGACAAAACCTCTTGGTTGCATTACATACAACTCTTCTTTAATAACTCCATTAAGGAATGCAGTTTTGTTTATCCATTTGCCAAATTTCATAAAATGCGGCAATTGCTAACATGATTCGGACAGACTTTTAAGCATCGATACGAGTGAGAAAATCTCATTGTATTCAACATCTTGAACTTTGTCAAAAAACTTTTTCGACAAGTCTAGCTTTGTAGATAGTAACACTACTATCTGCGTCCGTCTTCCTCTTGAAGATCCATTTATACAATATGGCTTGCCGACCATCGGGCAACTCCACCAAAGTCCACACTTTGTTCTCATACATGGATCCCATCTCAGATTTCATGACCTTAAGCCATTTTGCGGAATCTGGGCTCATCATCGCTTCCTCATAGTTCGTAGGTTCGTCATGGTCAAGTAACATGACCTCCAGAATGGGATTACCGTACCACTCTGGTGCGGATCTCACTCTGGTTGACCTACGAGGTTTGGTAGTAACTTGATCTAAAGTTCTATGATCATCATCATCAACTTCCTCACTAGTTGGTTTTGACGTCACAGAAACTGGTTCCTGTGATGTACTAATTTCCAACAAGGGAGCAGGTACAGTTACCTCATCAAGTTCTACTTTCCTCCCACTCACTTCTTTCGAGAGAAACTCCTTCTCTAGAAAGGATCCATTTATTAGCAACGAATGTTTTGCCTTTGGATCTGTGATAGAAGGTGTACCCAACAATTTCCTTTGGGTATTCTATGAAGACGCACTTCTCCGATTTGGGTTTGAGCTTATCAGGATGAAACTTTTTCACATAAGCATCACAGCCCCAAACTTTAAGAAACGACAACTTTGGTTTCTTGCTAAACCACAGTTCATATAATGTCGTCTCAACGGATTTAGATGGTGCCCTATTTGACGTGAATGCAGTTGTCTCTAATGCATGATCCCAAAACGATATTGGTAAATCGGTAAGAAACATCATAGATTGTACTATATCCAATAAAGTACGGTTATGGTATTCGGACACACCATTATGATGTGGTGTTCCAGGTGGCATGAATTTGTGAAACTATTCCACATAGTTTTAATTGAAGACCAAACTCGTAACTCAAATATTTGTCTCCGCGATCAGATCGTAGAAACTTTATTTTCTTGTCATGATGATTTTTTACTTCACTCTGAAATTCTTTGAACCTTTCAACTATTTCAGACTTATGTTTCATCAAGTAGATATACCCATACCTGCTCAAATCATCTGTGAAGGTTAGAAAATAATGGTACCCGCCGCGTGCCTTAACACTCATTGGATCGCATACATCAGTATGTATTATTTCCAATAAGTCAGTTGCTCGCTCCACTGTTCCAGAGAACGGAGTCTTAGTCATCTTGCCCATGAGGCATGGTTCGCAAGCATCAAGTGATTCATAATCAAGTGATTCCAAAATCCCATCAGCATGGAGTTTCTTCATGCGCTTTACACCAATATGACCTAAACGGCAGTGCCACAAATAAGTTGCACTATCATTATTAACTTTGCATCTTTTGGTTTTAATATTATGAATATGTATATCACTACGATCGAGATCCAATGAACCATTTTCATTGGGTGTGTAACCATATAAGGTTTTATTCATGTAAACAGAACAACAGTTTATTCTCTTACTTAAATGAATAACCGTATTGCAATAAACATGATCAAATCATATTCATGCTCAACGCAAACACCAAATAACATTTATTTAGGTTCAACACTAATCCCGAAAGTATAGGGAGTGTGTGATGATGATCATATCAATCTTGAAACTACTTTCAACACACATCGTCACTTCACCCTTAACTAGTTTCATTTATTCGCAACTCCGTTTGAGTTACTACTCTTAGCAACTGAACCAGTACCAAATACCGAGGGGTTGCTATAAACACTAGTAAAGTACACATCAATAACAAATATATCAAATATACCTTTGTTTACTTTGCCATCCTTCTTATCCACCAAATACTTGGGGTAGTTCTGCTTCCAGTAACCATTCCCTTTGCAGTAGAAGCACTTAGTCTCAGGCTTAGGTCCAGACTTGGGCTTCTTCACTTCAGCAGCAACTTGCTTGCCGTTCTTCTTAAAGTTCCCTTCTATCCCTTTGCCCTTTTCTTGAAACTAGTGGTCTTGTTAACCATCAACACTTGATGTTCTTTCTTGATTTCTACCTTCATCGATTTCATCATCATGAAAAACTGGGAATCATTTTCATCATCCCTTGCATACTATAGTTCATCACGAAGTTCTACTAACTTGGTGATGGTGACTAGAGAATTCATCAATCACTATCTTATCTGGAAGATTAACTCCCACTTGATTCAAGCGATTGTAGTACCTGCACAATCTGAGCACATGCTCACTAGTTGAGCGATTCTCCTCCATCTTTTAGCTATAGAACTTGTCGGAGACTTCATATCTCTCAACTCGGGTATTTGCTTGAAATATTAACTTCAACTCCTGGAACATCTCATATGGTCCATGATGTTCAAAACATCTTTGAAGTCCCGATTCTAAGCCATAAAGCATGGTGCACAAAACTATCAAGTAGTCATCATATTGAGCTAGCCAAACGTTCATAACGCCTCAGATCCGCTCCTGCAATAGGTTTGTCACCTAGCGGTGCATCAAGGACATAATTCTTCTCGCAGCAATGAGGATAAACCTCGATCACGGATCCAATCCGCATCATTGCTACTAACATTTTTGAACACAGTTTTTCTAGGAATATATCAAAATAAACATATGAAAGCAACAACGCAAGCTATTGATCTTACAACATAATTTGCAAAATACTACCAGGACTAAGTTCATGATAAATTTAAGTTCAATTAATCATATTACTTAAGAACTCCCACTTAGATAGACATCTCTAGTCATCTAAGTGATCACGTGATCCAAATCAACTAAACCATAACCGATCATCACGTGAGATGGAGTAGTTTTCAATGGTGAACATCTTATGTTGATCATATCTACTATATGATTCACGCCGACCTTTCGGTCTCCGTGTTCCGAGGCCATATCTCGCATATGCTAGGCTCGTCAAGTTTAACTGAGTATTCGCGTGTGCAAAACTGGCTTGCACCCGTTGTAGATGGACGAGAGCTTATCACACCCGATCATCACGTGGTGTCCGGGCACGCATTTAACTTTGGCAACGGTGCATACTCGTGGAGAACACTTCTTGATAATTATTAGTGAGAGATCATCTTAAAATGCTACCGTCAATCAAAGCAAGATAAGATGCATAAAGGATAAACATCGATGCAATCAATATAAGTGATATGATATGGCCATCATCATCTTGTGCTTGTGATCTCCATCTCAAGCACCATCATGATCACCATCGCCACCGCCGACACCTTGATCTCCATCGTAGCATCATTGTCGTTACGCCATCTATTGCTTCTACGACTATCGCTACCGCTTAGTGATAAAGTAAAACAATTATGTATGCTTATGCGTTTCATACAATAAAGCGACAACCATATGGCTCCAGCCGATTGCCGATAACTTTGGTTACAAAACATGATCATCTCATACAATAAAATATAGCATCACGTCTTGACCATATCACATCACAACATGCCCTGCAAAAACAAGTTAGACGTCCTCTACTTTGTTGTTGCAAATTTTACGTGGCTGCTACGGGCTTAAGCAAGAACCAGTCTCACCCACGCATCAAAACCACAGCGATACTTTGTCAAATAGACTCGTTTTAACCTTCTCAAGGACCGGGCGTAGCCACACTCGGTTCAACTAAAGTGAGAGAGCAGACACCCGCCGGTCACCTTTAAGCACGAGTGCTCGTAACGGTGAAACCAGTCTCGCATAAGCGTCACGCGTAATGTCGGTCCGGCCGCTTCATCTCACAATACCGCTGAAGCAAAGTATGACATGCTGGTAGGCAAGATGACTTGTATCGTCCACAACTCACTTGTGTTCTACTCGTGCAAAACATCAAACCATAAAAACCTAGGCTCGGATGCCTTTGCTGGGGAACGAGTAATTTCAAAATTTTCCCACGCACACGCAAGATCATGGTGATGCATAGCAACGAACGGGAGAGTGTTGTCTACGCCCTCAGAGACCAAGCGAAGCGATCACAACGTAGAGGAAGTAGTCGACGTTCTCCTCGCGATCCAACCGATCCCAGCGCCGTTACTTCGGCGCCCCGAGTTCTTGACACACGTACAGCTCGGTGACGCCTCGGCTCCGATCCAGCAAAGCTCCGGAGAGAGAGTTCCACAAGACGACGGCGTGGTGACGATCTTGATGTTCTATCGACGCAGGCTTCGCCTAAGCACCGCCACGATATGACCGAGGTGGAATATGGTGGAGGGGGCACCGACACGGCTAAGGAACGATCTCAAGGATCAACTTGTGTGTCTATGGGGTGCCCTTGCCCCAGATATAAAGGATGGAGGAGGAGGAGGAGGCGGCCAAGGGTTTGGCGCGCCAGGTGTGGAGTCCTACTAGGATTCCAAGTCCTAGTAGGAGTCCATCAAGAGGGAGGAAGGAAAAGGAATAGGAGGAGAAGGAAGGTGGCGGCCCCTTTCCCTAGTCCAATTCGGACTAGAGGAGAGGGGCGCAGCAGCCTTTTTCCTCTTCCCACTAAAGCCCATCAAGGCCCATTACTTCTCCGTAACTCCCGGTACTCAAAAAATACCGAATCACTCGGAACCTTCCGAACTCGAATATAGTCATCCAATATATCGATCTTTACGTCTCGACCATTTCGAGACTCCTCGTCATGTCCCCAATCTCATCCGGGACTCGAACTCCTTCGGTACATCAAAATACACAAACTCATAATATAACCGCCATCGAAACCTTAAGCGTGCGGACCCTACGGTTCGAGAACAATGTAGACATGACCGAGACACGTCTCCGGTCAATAACCAATAGCGGGACCTGGATGCCCATATTGGCTCCTACATATTCTACGAAGATCTTTATCGGTCGACCGCATAACAACATACGTTGTTCCCTTTGTCATCGGTATGTTACTTGCCCGAGATTCGATCGTCGGTATCCAATACCTAGTTCAATCTCGTTCACGCAAGTCTCTTTACTCGTTCCGTAATACATCATCTCGCAACTAACTCATTAGTTACAATGCTTGCAAGGCTTAAGTGATGTGCATTACCGAGAGGGCCCAGAGATACCTCTCCGACATTCGGAGTGACAAATCCTAATCTCAAATACGCCAACCCAACATCCGCCTTTGGAGACACTGTAGTACTCCTTTATAATCACCCGATTCGTTGTGACGTTTGGTAGTACCAAAGTGTTCCTCCGCAAACGGAGTTGCATAATCTCATAGTTATAGGAACATGTATTAGTCATGAAGGAAGCAATAGCAACATACTAAATGATCGTGTGCTAAGCTAACGGAATGGGTCATGTCAATCAGATCATTCAACTAATGATGTGACCTTGTTAATCAAATAACAACTCCTTGTTCATGGTTAGGAAACATAACCATCTTTGATTAACAAGCTAGTCAAGTAGAGGCATACTAGTGACACTCTGTTTGTCTATATATTCACACATGTATTATGTTTCCGGTTAATACAATTCTAGCATGAATAATAAACATTTATCATGATATGAGGAAATATATAATAACTTTATTATTGCCTCTAGGGCATATTTCCTTCAACCTTTGCAAGTCTCTTCGAATTATCGGTTTGGTTTGGCCTACTAGATTGATCTTTCTTGCAATGGGAGAAGTGCTTAGCTTTGGGTTTAATCTTGTGGTGTCCTTTCCCAGTGACAGCAGAGGCAGCAAGGCACGTATTGTATCGTTGCCATCGAGGATAAAAAGATGGGGTTTATATCATATTGCATGAGTTTATCCCTCTACATCATGTCATCTTTCTTAATGTGTTACTCTGTTCTTATGAACTTAATACTCTAGATGCATGCTGGATACCGGTCAATGTGTGGAGTAATAGTAGTAGATGCAGGCAGGAGTCGGTCTACTTGTCGCGGACGTGATGCCTATATATATGATCATGCCTAGATAATCTCATAATTATTCGCTTTTCTATCAATTGCTCAATAGTAATTTGTTCACCCATCATAATACTTATGCTATCTTGAGAGAAGCCACTAGTGAAACCTATGGCCCCCGGGTCTATCTTTTATGATATAAGCTTTCAATTTACTTTTATTTGCATCTTTACTTTTCAATCTGTATTATAAAATACCAAAAATATATTTATCTTATCATACTATCTCTATCAGATCTCACTTTTGCAAGTGGCCATGAAGGGATTGACAACCCCTTTATTGAGTTGGTTGCGAGTTCTTTGTTTGTTTGTGTAGGTGCGTGGGACTTTTGAGGAGCCTCCTACTGGATTGATTCTTGGTTCTCAAAAACTGAGGGAAATACTTACGCTACTATTGCTGCATCACCCTTTCCTCTTCAAGGAAAACCAACGCAAGCTCAAGACGTAGCAGCGTGCTCGCTGCACAGTGTCATCGGGAGGCATGTGAGTAGCTGTGTGAAACGACGGTAGGCATGCCAGCAGTCCGGTGCGCAGGCTCACCGGGATGCGAGCCAGCGGTTTGACCGCCGCCCGCCTCTCTCCCACTACTACATATTAAGAGCTCTCCCATATTAATGGTGCGCCCGAGCGGCTGCACCCCCATCCTTGCCACACACAAGCCCCTCTCTCCGCTTGCATCCTCGATGCTGCTCTGAGTCATCAAAGCCATCAGTGTATGAGGATGCCGCCGAAGCGCCCCATCGGAGGGAGTGGTGACGCCGGGGCTGCTAAAGCACCGGAGCACGGCGTGGAGACGGAGACAGAGGTTGCCGTCACCGCCGACGAGTTATTGCTGCAACCTGACGTCATCGCCGGCGTCGAGCTTCCACTACCGGAGGCGGAGGTCCACACTGACTCTGGTGACGACTCGGGCGACGAGTCCAACGACCACTCCGGCGATGACTCCGAGGACGACGGACAACTGGTTAGTCATCTATACCCATTTATCTGTCAAATAGATCTCATCTTTTCTCTAGTTACTCCTGCCTCCCCTTTTTGGAATAGAAATCCTATGGTTATGTTCTCCCAATCCATGAAATCTTAGTAAGTTTCGTTAGATCCGTGTAGTGTATTGATTGTTTGAATGGTACAAGTGATAAATGATTAATTGTTTCATCTGTGGAAATGATTTCTGCTAGCAATTCGATTAGGGTTAGTGTTCGTGCTGATAATTCCTAGCCAGGACTTGACAATTTATTTTGAATGACCTACATATGTTTGTGCCATTATTTTCTTCAAGATTGGTTTGTACATACACGAATGTGTTTACAAATCAAACCATAATCTCTAGATATGTATAAACAAATAGCCATAAATTCCTAATCCTACTTCATGGCATGTAATCGTTGATTTGATGCCAATTTTTGGCAACTGCCAAATGTTCGCTAGAGATTAGTTTGTAACCATTAATTTGATGCCATATTTTTTTACTATTTGTATAGGTGTTGTCTGATGATGTGGACAACGAGGATGAAGATGTCCAGAGGAGGTACAAGAGGCAAATCATGAGGGAGCTTTATGCGAATGCATAACAGCGATTAGGACTGGGGGCGGCTATCGATGCCCATTTTGCAACCACAAGCTTCATGACGATATCAAAGTGTTACAAGATGCAAGAGGACGGGCCATTGGCTCCTTCAAGCAGAAGTATTCTCGCAGGATGGAGAACAACGCGTATGCCGAGTACCTGGAGAAGCTTTAGGATCGTGCCGACATGTGAGATGAGATGTGGGATCGAACTATGTATGCTTGAGCATGCTTAATGACGGTTGAACTATGCTTGTGTACATGTACGCTTATTATCTCTGTCTGAGTATGTTTAATCTATGTTTACTTATGTCTAACTGTGGGGTATGGATGCAATCAGTTCAGTTGATGGAATCTACCTCCGTCCTCATTTATTGGTCCCCTTTGTAATTTGTGTTAAAGTTGACCAAAGATTTAACTGACAAAATGTTAGTGTAGGTCAGCAAAAATTATATCGTTGGATGCGTATTCAAACATAGTGTTCAATGATATAATTTTTGGTAACATGCATAAACTTTTCTTAGTCAAATATTTGGTCGAAATTTGGTACAAATTATAAAGGGAACCAATAAACCCGGACGGAGGTAGTACGTCAATCACACACGGTTCCCAAAATTGGAACCATGTGCAATGACTTTCATTTTGCCTATTGCTTCAATCACACACGGTTCCCAAAATTGGAACCATGTACAATGAATTTCGTTTTTCTTATTGCGTCAATCACAAGGTTGGCTCTAGCAAACCGTTGCCTCTGAAATTCTTTGTGGGATAGAAAACCCTCACCACCCAATTCAAAAAAGAAAAAGAAAACCCTCGCCATCCCCACGTCACAAAACCCTCACCCCCGCCCACCACCCCATGCCTCCGGTACCCATTCACACCCGCACAAGCTCCTCTGCGTCTATGCATGGCACCACCTATCGCGGCGGTAACCACTTAGCTCGACGCCTACCGCCGCAGCCAGGCTGCTGGCAAACCCCACCACATTTTGCCACTTCCGCTTGCTGCCGCCTATCGCCATCGACTTTCTCGACGCTGCTCGCGGTCGACCCAGCTCTGCTCAGTTGGGGAATCTGCTGTACTGAGGGTTTTTTCTCATGGATGACAAGGTAACTAATTTAATGAGATATTATCTCATCTCTCATCCCAGTTCATCTGCCTCCTTTAATCACCCGGCAAAAATCGCCGTGAATTCATTTTTATTCGAGCTGATTTGAGGGTTTTCTTTCATTCATAGAGTTACAGTGCGCCGACACATCAGGACCTTGCGACCTCCGCCAGAGATTCCATCTCACTGTACCAGATGACTTGAGCATGTGTGCGATATGTTCAATCTCACCCTAAACCGGTTGGCATGGCCTACTTTCCTGAAGATATTCTAAATATTGCTACATTTGGATAAAAGGTGCCACATGCACCATATACGTCAAAGGGGATATTTTCCCCTCTTCTTTCTATATTAGGCAAATTAATGATGTATTGTTCTTTCAATTACTCTCATATTTCCATGACATGATGTTTACCCGATCTTTTTAATTATAGATTTTTGTCCTTCGATTTCAACTGTTGTAAAATTTTTTCAATTTGGGCCCATACTTGCATGTTACCATATTTTCTTTAACAATCCTACCATTTTCTGCAGTACATCCCTTGCGATGCAACAGATTATGTAGTGCACAATTTTTCCCTTTACATAGATCAAGGCTGCATGGATGTCATACTACACACAAACCATGGATTTACAAATGTTGCTATCAGAAGACTTGATGAACGTGGTGACTCCTATTTCCGCGCTGGCTTTTGGAAAGAAATTTCTAGGTTTTATGCACTGAAAGCTGGCACTAAAATTGGACTGCACATAAAAGGGCCTGGTAATGAGATATACGCTAACTTCCCCGACAAAATTATCCGTCCTGAGTTTGTTCGAAGTAAGTTTTATTTTCAAATCTCTGCATGTTGACTTACCCAGCAATGTTAAATGAATCGTGTAGTATTTAAGCAACCAATTGTTATTCCCTTTTCTAACTATATTTCTACCTAATAACTTCTAGTTACCAATACACTTTTCTATTGCCCTATTTTATATTCCCTGTACTCTCATTTCTATAAGAAAGCACCACTGACAAGGAGACTCCGAAGGTGGATAACGGGGCTGCCAACAAGCGGAGGCGGGGCGAGCTAGAACCGCAAGCGACTCCAGCAGGCATAGACTTCATGAGCAGCCTCCCCAATGATATGTTGATAGTCATCATCTCCCTCCTCCCAATAAAATGTGGGGCGTGGACAACCGTCCTTTCTCGGCGGTGGCACCCCCTATGGAACCTCACCCCTCTCGACCTCATCGACACCCATGAGCTCTGCCATGGCTATCGCAAAAGCTTGAATGTGTTCTCCAAGATCCTCGGCAGTCACCCTGGCCCAACCAGAGGCCTTAGAATGGGCAAGTTTCGTTCCAACGGCAGGGACCGAGCCAAGCTTGATGACCGGTTCAGATCCCCCGCCCTATATCAGCTCGAGGAACTCACTTTTGATGATGGGCATATGCGCTCGCTGCCAAAGTCCGCGCTCCGCCTCGCGCCCACGCTGCGTGTCGCCAAGTTTAGGAACTGCCATCCCCCTAATGATGTGCCCGCTCTTATTCTACCATGACTGAAGTACCTCGAGATTGTCACCGTCTGCCTCTCAAACGGTGACATGGAGCGCCTGCTCCGTGGCCGTACTGCACTCGAGTACCTTCATCTTCAGGCGATCAATGGGTTGAGTACATTCCACATCACCTCCCTGACTCTCCGGACTATTTATGTGTGTTGCTGGTTCAGCAGGAAGACATCACAAGATGTGTACCATGATATGGCCATTGAGGATACACCTGCACTTGAGAGATTACTTGTACTTGATCACGTAGGTCCAACAAGAATCAATGTCATTTCTGTGCCGAAATTGACAGTCCTGGGCTACTCGTCTAACATATACTCCGAACTTGTTATTGGATCCACACCCGTTCAGGTACAACAACCGCCTTCTACCTCTCCTTCTACAAATTAACATTATTTCCAATTTTGAAGATGTTTTTTCATCTGTCATTCAAAAAATTATTCTGACAAGGTTGACCGCGAAACTGCGCACAGTGAAGGTCTTGGCACTAAAATCTATCGGCCCCAACCTGGAGCAAGTTATCACTTTCCGGAGATGCTTTACATGCTTGGAGAAGCTATATATCAAGGTGATGTTCCTTTTCTGTTAAATGTTAACCATAAGGGAGTTCAATTTGTGAAACCTTTTTCCAAGTTTACAATGACAATGTACTATGATTTCTGAAGGATTCTTTTGGAGCATTTCAGTACATACATGTCTCCTTTTCCAAGTTTACAATGACAATGCTTGATCCATATGGTTACAATCCATATGCATTTCTCCTTTGGATTCATCTATACTAGTTTTCTTAGGGAACTTTTCATCCACTCCAACATCCTGTGAAGATCGAAGATGGCATGTTAATGCCCATGTTAATCATGTCGATCGAAGATGGCATGTTAGTGCATTTTACAAATCCTGCAAACCAAATAGGCCTGTAGTAGTGTTTAAAACTGCATCTAGGCACTAACATGTTTTCTTCTTTTGCGATAAGATTAGGCCAGTGGTGGATAATGTGACATAGTATAACAATCACGTCGAATGCCTAGATCGCATCTCTTAGAAATTACTTTGAACTCCTATTGAAGGACCTTACGGAGATTATATTCGCTGAGTTCTTTGTTGTCAGAGCAAGGGTGTGAAGGTAATGAGGTTTGCCCTACATTTATTTCAAAAAAAATGAATGGTTTGTTGATTAGCACCGGCGCCTGCGGCAGAATGGAATAGGCTCCAAAAATGCTGAATTTCATTTTGGAACTTCAGATGATGAGTAATCGAACTCATCGTGTCAACCCCATAGATGACTTCTCAGTGGCTGACCCTTTGCAAAAGTTGTGAGGTTTTGAAACCAGACTTAGAAGTGGTAATATTAGTTTGAACCTCTCTTATATCCATGTTCAGTGGATCAGCGCGAGCGTTTGTAACTGATGAGCCGAATTTCATTTCTAATATCATTTTGAACCTTGTAATCTTCGAATTTGAGCCATATAACTCTGGAATTTGAACCTTGTAATATTTCGAGCCTTTTTGGTACAGTCGTTGAAATGGCATCGTATGAGACACATATATTGGTAGCACTATTTTGACCTTAATATGCAATGGTCTTAGATTTGATTTTATTAACCATTCTTGAATCTGTTTACCTTGTCGATCTCACAGAACACGATCTGTATAGCTAACTCGACTACGATCTTGGACATTATTGCACACAGTTGGTTTCTTCCACCATGTGCCCTATCGAGCGTAGAATTAATTATCGCACACGAGTGTCCATCGTCACCCTTCTGTGTAAATTTGACATCATCACCCACGGGTAAACTTACGACCGATGTCATTCCACACACTTCATTTTTACAAAGCTTTTTGCCAATAAACGCCCATGATTTGTCCCTCTTCTAGCCGACGCGTGGCAAACCAAGCCGGGCGGGAAGCTTGCACGATAAACTGCGTGGTAGCGCGGGAACAGGCTCACCGATGATACATTTGGCGTCTCTTCGAGCCCACGCATGGTCAAACCGTGGTGAAGTGTTGTCAAGCGTGCACTGGAATCCTCACTGTGGTGCGGTGTTGTCAAGTGTGCACTGGAATCCTCCGCTATGAACGCCATGACAAGACGTGACGATTACAGGCCAGCTGGCCCCCATTTGTTACAGCGGCTATTTAACCCTTGTGTCTCTTCAACCTTTCGATCATGCCCCACCATTGCAAGAAGCACACCCACCACGACAAATTCTTAGTAAGTATCATGTGCGGCTCCAATGGCGCTCCGAGCGGCTACCGACGATGAGTAGCAGTTCACCATCCATGCCGTGGTGGACACCCACCGAAGGTTCACGGAGCTCTCAGTGGTTTACACCAACAACCCGATATGGGTGGAGCACTCCATCTGCATCATGGAGTTGTTGCTTGCCAACGAGAAGTACAAGGTGGTCGGGTTGCCCAGATGTGCGTGCGCCACCATGTCCTCGTCTACCACTACTGCCTGGCCACAAGGCCTTGTGAGCGTTTCGCTAGGTTCATCAATATCCCCCACTACATGTTTGCTACGGTCGACGTCACCAACGATGTCAAGGTGCTCAAGAATTCGGGCATCGCCTGCCAGAATCTTGTCGACATCCAGGGCCAATACAAGATCTGGGGCAGCAAGGAGCATGAGAGGACTCACTGGTTCACCTTGCCGAGGCCATCATCGACCCCTACTACAGAGGCATGAAGGATTCCTGCAACAACGACAAGCGTGCCTAGCACTCGGCCTGGATGGAGAAACTCGACAAAGCTCATGTCGTGTACGCGGCCAAGGAGGCATACACGTGCTACGATATGTACAGGCGGATCGTTGACATGAGTAAGTGACTCCTTCCCCAAAATGGCCAGGGATCCAGCTGGAAGCAGAGCATGGCAAGCGTCGTCGCAATAAGAAGTAGATGAATAGATCCTTGTTTCTCCTAGTTTAGTATGCATGTAATTGCTTACTTTGGTGTGTGAAAATGTTATGTGTGTAGTCACTTGTGTAATTGTATACTTAATTTTGTTATGCAATGCTGTCTTTTTAAGTATATATGTTGATGCTCTGTAGATAGAGCAAATCACATCGCACATGGACTAAACAAGGGAACCCGTTAGTGATGATTTCATCAATCACTGACAATTGTATACCAACAATCGTTTGCTCACAACACACACGACTTGTTAACAGGAATCGTCTGTGTCGTTATCGGTCTTCCCACACATTTCTGATTATATAACTGTTTGCTGCATATCACACACATCTTGTTAAGTTGAACCGTTTCTATTCTCTTGGCTCAATGCAAACAGTTCATCCGAGTGAACTATATGCCGTATATCGCACACACCTTCATCTGGCTGCCCGTTTCTGTTGTTCCGCCTCATCACAAATAGTTCATCCAAGTGCACCGTATGCTCTACATCGCACATGCCTTCATCTAGCAGCCCGTTTCTTTTGTTCCGCATCATCACAAACAGTTAATTGAACTAAACTATATGCCCTGAATCGCACACGCAACAAAAATCTGAACCGTGTTTGATGCATCCGTCATCGCAAATGACGGGTTTTTTACAACACCTTTTGTAATTATTGCATCGCATACAGTTTCGTCGAAGGGTCTCTGATCATAGTGTCGCGTTAGCAGCATCCTGCAGTAGTGAATCTTTCTTAGTTTCCTCACTTGACGCTTGTTCATGAATATCTCATTGCCCCATACGCAAAAGGGATCGAAGCGTGGATCAATACCGCGCATATATGTACCTACAAGCAACCAGTAAATGTTAGAAACTAAACTGAGATTGCACACATGATGTAAATACAACTACCTATGTTCCTAAGTACAAGTATTTTTAGAGATTTCAATATTAACTACATACAGATGTATATAGAATTATAGACATAGTTTAGATTAGAATCTAGATTCACTCATTTTGCTCCATATGTAGTCTATAAAAATACTTATATTTAGGAATAGATGGTGTACAAGACATGGGATGCGGCTAAACTCGACGGCAAACAACAACATCGCCCATTGTAACCCTGTGTATGTACATGGAAAGGCAATGTTAACTACAACAGGGTTAACATCCACCAAAAATAGCAAATAGTAATAAAACGACAACATCTGTAGTGATATCCTCATTGCAAAAGAGTAGGACGATAGCAAAGGGACAGATTAAAAATGGATAGAATTGTTTACTACAATAGACAACCTAGTATAGCCATTGAAACTGGTACTGATAGAAATGCAATTGACAGAGTTAAACATCGCAAGGTAGGTGCTGCTAGAGCAGAGAATGGCCCTGTTGTCTATAAAAAGGTAGGGAAAATGGATAAGACGGGCTAGGTGTGTTTACTACAACATGATTAATACATGAACCGTACAAAACATGGCCATTGCAACTGGTATTGATAAGATTCAACTGGTCAGTTCATACTTGGTAAGTCTTGAGGGGTAGTTGCTGGGGCACTTCACATGGACAAGATCCCGCCCCAAGTTGGCCGCAGTGGAGGTGAGGTGTTCCTCCGGGTCAAAGAGTGGATGAGTGCCACTGACATGTGTACCTAGAAGAAGCAAGTAAATGTTAGAAGCCAAACTGCAATTGCACAAATGATGTAAAGTACTGTAAGACATGGGATGCAGCTAACCTCGACGGCAAACAACAGCGTTATGGTCCTGTGTAAGTACATGGAAAGGCATGTTAAGTACAACATGGTTAGCATCCACTAAAAATAGCAAATGGGCAACATCTCTAGTATATCTTCATTGCGGAGAGTAGAACGGTAGCAAAGGGACAAATTAAAAATGGATACAACTATGCAACAGTCTTGACAGCATGCTAAGTTATGCTTTGTAAGTTTGTAGCCATTGAAATACAATTGTTAAAAAATGTATACAATTGTTAATTACAACAGGCATAATAGCCATTGATATCGATACTGATAAAAATGCAATTGGCAGAGTTAAACATCGCAAAGCAGGTGCTACCAGAGCAGAGAATGGCCCAGTTGTCTATTAAAAGGTAGGGAAAATAGCTAAAACGTGTTACGCATGTTTACTACAACATGCTTAATATATCAACCGTATAAAACATAGCCATTGGAACTCGTATTGGTAAGATTGGACTAGTGAGTTCATACTTGGTAAGTCCCGAGAGGTAGTTGCTAGGGCACTTCATCTTGGCCAGAGCCCGCCCAAAGTCAGCGGCGTTGGAGGCGAGCTGTTGCTCCGGGTCGAAGCATGGATCAGTGCCGCTGTCATGTGTACCTATAGGCAACCAGTAATGTTAGAAGTTAAACTGCAGTTGAATAAATGATGTGACATACTATAAGATGAGGGATGCATCTACCCTCGATGGCAAACAACGTCATCGCCCGTTATGACCCTGTGTAAGTACATGGACATGCATGTTAACTACAGCAGGGTTAGCATCCACCAAAAATAGCAAATGGGCAGCATCTCTAGTGATATCTTGAGTCATGTATTGTAAGTTTGTTGCTGGTATTAGTGAAATTGAGCTGGATAGTTAATACTTGAACATCACACAGTGTGCAGTACTGAAATAAACAAGGCATGACCATGCTTAATACATCAACCGTACAAATCATACCCATTGCAAGTAGTATTGTTAAGATTGAGCTGGTCAGATCATGCCTGGTAAGTCCTGGGGGTAGTCGCTAGGGCACTTCATTTGGGCCAGACCTGCATCAAGTCAGCGGAGGCGGAGGCGAGGTATTCCTCTAGGTTAACACGCACACCGGCCATCGCGCCATCGACCACCATCAGCTCCTCGACCTCCACGTGATATGTGGTTGGGCTTGCGCGACGATGCTCTGGAGGTATGGGCGGTGGGGATTTGGAGGCACGAGGATGTTTTGCAAGCGCCATTTAAGCAATCAGGCTGGGGCCGTGATAGAGATTGGTGGGTTACCTGACTGGATCGATGATGCTCGGGCAAAACGTAGATGTGGTTGAAGTTGTGGTTGCGGCGGTGGCGGTTTGAGCTGCCGGAGGGGAGGAGATACGCCGAATTTGATGGGTGGGGATGTGGTGGGAGGAATAAATTCTGAAATCGCACGCCTAATGAAAACTTCATTGTAAAACTTGAAACATGGGCGTGGGAAACACACAACACAGACTAATTGCGTAAAATACTCGTGTGCGAGAAAAAAGAAAATTGGTAGATCCCGTCTTCAAAAAAATATACATGTGTAGTTTATTTTTTTCGGTCAATGGTACACTTGCTTTATTAGGAAACATCTCACAGGTAACTGACTTGTGGATCATTAACGCAAAAAAATGCACATGGGTACGCCATAGAAACTGTGTGTTTTGTGATCTTCTAATAATTGTTATATCCATCAGCATATCCAGTCGCACCTAATTTCAAAAATCTCTTTCATTGTATTAGGATTATTCAATGTACATGAACGAGCCAAGGTGACACCCGATGAACAATCATCGATTTATGAAATGCAAGCAAGTGTCAACCTGCCTCGTTGGCATAGCCAGATTTGATCCTAAGCAACAAGAGAGAAGCTTGCTGCTATCCGCCGGCGCGGCAATTTATGCCGGTGTGCGCCAACTCGTGCGGCGAGGTGGGACTAAAAACCAGCTGCGGCCAGCTCTAGGCTCTGGTGGCTTCCAGTGGCTGCGGGCGGATGTTTTGGGAGTATTTAGGGCAGGGGTGCCGCTATGAAACTTCAGTGAACACATGCTAATCAATGCTCAAAGCCCTCAAAGGATGCGCTTACCAACATTGTACATTAATAATAGATAGTACCAACTTAAAGTACTACTGGTAATTTGCTCTAAAACTAGTATTGGTAGATGCTCGTAATTAATTATACAAACTTACGGCCGACACACGCACTAACTACTTCTCATATGCTGGCATCAGGGCATGCTGGCCAGACATCGTCGTTCTCCTTACCGGCCTTGTAGGCGGCAGCCTGCCATGCTTTAATCTCCGATGGGCTCTCCTCAACACGGCGTGCGGCCTCTTCTTTCTTGCGGCGGTGGGACTCCCTTTTCTTGACTACTTTCTGCCTTTTCTGCTCCTTTTGTGCAGCTTTGGCCGCTTTTAGATCCACCGCCCATTCGTCCATGGCAGCATCAAAGTCCGCCCATGTACTTGTGCGGCCGTGGTCGACGATGAACTCAGCGCGACGGGATGCCATCGCTTCCTTACCATGTGTGTGGTCGCGGGTGGCCAGGAACTTGGTGCGGCGGGATGCCATCGCTTCCTTACCATTACTATGCATCGTGATGCCATGAACGACGCTTGGAGAGAGCTCTGGGACGGAGTGGCTGGACAACCATACAGTGCGGTAGTTTTCAAGAGCTCAATGACAAACGACGAAGGAAATTTGGCTTCCCTTACAATCTTGCTCATTCATTATCGCACACAGTTTATCTCCATCGCCTCCGGAAACAGTGTGCGCTGAGCCTATTGTGTGTTGCATTATGATTGCTCGGAACCCCAGCCATGTGGATCGCGCGTGTGCACCGTAGGATACCCCATGATCGAACGACAATCCAGGTCCCTCACATCACACCCGTGCAGCTGTAGCTGGATTGGATTTATATGCACTAAATGCCTAGAAAATGCACACAATCCGCTAAATATGGTAAATGAGCCTGGAAAAGTGCCAAATTTGAACACGGTGATTTGCAGGATGTATGTCATCATAGAAAAAAACTCAAGGGCAAAGAACCAAGAAAATTCGGATTCCCCTTCAATCTTGGTGATTTCCCTCTCGAAAGCATGGAACTTCCTCGGTGGTGGTTTGATTTATGAAGGGCGTGCATGACGACATAAGCCAAACCTTCTCAAAAAATTTCTAGGGCATGGTGAGGCCATACCATGGCACCATGCCAGGCGTCATGTTTTTCCAGCATTTATTTCATTTTTCTATAGTTGAAAAACCAATAAACAAACATTTGTGGTTGACTATTGCCACACATTTCATCGAAATATCTGCCCATTCCTTGTAAAAGGCATGATAATTTACTAAATAGCACGAGCATGGTTTTTCAGACCAATCTTGTGCACCCTTTCATGCATCGATTGTTTGAATTTGAATTGTGTGAATTAATGCCTAGAAAATGCACATAATCCCGTAAATATGACGAAAAAGTGCCAAATTTGAACACAGTGATTTGCAAGGTGTATGTTCATCGTAGAAAAAAACTCATGGACAAAGGACGAAGGAAATTTGGATTCCCCTTCCATCTTGGTGATTTCCCCCTCGAAACCATGAAACTTTCTCGCTGATGGTTCGGTTTATGAAAGGCATGCATGACGACATAAGCCAAACATTCTCAAATTTTTACCAGGGCGCGGTGAGGCCATGCCATGGCACCATGCCGGGCGTCATATTTGTGAAGCATGTATTTCATTTTTTTATAGTTGATAAACCAATAAATGACACGTTTGTGGTTGACTATTGCAACACATTTCCTTGAAATCTCTGCTCATTTCTTGTAAAACGCATGAGAATTTACTAAATAGCAAGAGCATGGTTTTCCAGACCGTTCTCGTGCACCTTTTCATGCACCAATTGTTTGAATTTGAATTATGTGCATTAGTGCCTAGAAAATGCACATAATCCCCTAAATATGGTAAATGAGCCCGGAAAAATGCCGAATTTGAGCACGGTGATTTGTAGGGTGTATGTTCATCATAGAAAAAAACTCATGGACAAAGGACGAAGGAAATTTGGAATCCCTTCAATCTAGTTGATTTACTATCGCACACGATTCATCTCCATTGCCTCTGCGAACCGTGTGTGTTCGCCCACACATGCAAAAGGAAAAAAGAAAACCCTCGCCCCCTGCCCACTTCATCCCCACCCACTCGCCATGGACTCCTCCGCAACTCTGCATCTCATCAACGTCTATTCCGACCGCCACCCTAAGCTCGCGGCTGTCATCGGCGGGCGGAGGACACGCTCCAAACGGCACGGATTTCGCTTCATCGCTTGTCGCTGCCTATCTGCACCGACTTGCACCGACATTCTAGACTCTGGTCGATTGGGGTTTTCTGCAGGATTGGGCCGGGGATTTTTCTCATGGAGAAGGTAATCAATTTAGCGAAATATTCATTCATCTCTTATCGCAGTCCGTCCGTTCGCTGTTAATCAATCGTCGGAAATCATCGTGGATTCATTTTTCTTCTAGCTGATTCGAGGGTTTTCATTCATGTGTCCATAGTGCGAGCACAAATCAGACAAGTGTGGTCGCGGCTAGTCGGAAACGAAGTTCCATCTCACCATTCCGGATGACTTCAGGGAGCGCTCAGTATGTTCAATCTCACCCTACCATGGTAGGCATGGCCTAAATTTGTGAACATATACCATCTATTGCTACATTTGGATAAAGGTACGGTGCCACGTGCAGCCTAGACGTCGAAGCCTATACCTTATATTAGGCAAATTAATGATGAATTGTTCATTCAGTTACTCTCATATTTGCATCAAATCTTTGTTACATTATCTATTTTTAATTATATATTTTTGCACTTTGCTTTCAGCTATATATTGTTCTGTTCTATCAGTTATTCCCATATTTGCATCTTGCTATGTTATTTCAATATATCTAGTTTACGATCTTAATTTTCATTTCAAGCAGTACATCCCTTGCTTTGCAAGAACATGAGTAGAAAGAAATCTTGGGCTTTACTTTGTTGATGACTCCATGGTTGTCATATTGAGAATGCAGCATGGATTTACAATGACAGTTAGCGTAAAACTTGATAAAGATGAACCCTCCTATTTTGATGCGGACCTTTGGAGAAAAATTTCTAAGTTTTATGAACTGAAAGTTGGCAGTAAAATTCTAGTGCGTGCACCACAGCCTGGTCTAATTAACATGTATGTTTACTTCCCCAACGTGATCAGTCGGTCAAAGTCTGATCGAGGTTAGTGTTCTTTCAACTTTCTCCATGCTGGTTTATTACTTAGAAAAATCGGGGTATTTGTTCTGACTAATTGATCACTATTTATGCAACCAATTGTGATTTCATTTTTTGACTCTGTTCCTAGGCAGTAACAAATTCTATTTACCAATTTATACGCACTATATATTCTTCTGCCATGTTTTGAATAAATAATACCTTTCCACCTTTTAAGCAGGATATGTTGGATGCATAGTTAACGATTTGTATGTTACTCAGCGTGCCAAATTTCACTAGAATGACTTGAAGCATGTCATAAAATTTGTTGATAATCTGGCAGAGATAGCACATCATGTGAACGCTGCATTTTGGATGGGATTAATTATACCTATGGTGCACACATTGAACAAGACCAATTGTGTGCACAAAATGCTGGTACAAAGTCTTATTTTTATGTTGATGCTCATAAACTATATAGATCTTCAATGATATGTTACAATTGGTTTTTATTCTACATTTCAACAGAAATTGCCCACTGCAGCTGTTCCTGAATCAATTTACCGACGTGGTCGACTTGCACTTGTGCCTGCTAATAACGCCAAAGTGATTGCAAGGTACCGTATTTCCCGCAGAAATGGAACCATTCAAATTACCAAGTTCTCGCTTGTCGTGGCAATGCATCCATATTGGAAAATTGGAGACACTGTTCTACTCATGCTCTACCAAGGCATAGGAGGGTTCTTCCTTTTCATTGACGAGATGCCGAGTCGCCGTGATCAAGCTGCTTCCAGCGGATAGTTGTGGTTGTTGGCCCTCAGCCTCTTAAAATGTGCTAGCTGTTACAATGTTAAGTATGTAGATATGGACCATATGGTTGTTGATATGTCTCCAATGTATCAATAATTTATGAAGTATTCATGCCATGTTTACAACAATTTTATATGGTTTTGGAATGATTTGCCTGGAACTAATCCGGACTGGCGTTGTTTTCAGCACAACTACTGTGGTGTTGTTTTTTGTGCAGAAATGGAAGTTCTCCAAATGAGCTAAAACTTTTTGACGATTTTTTTGGAACAAAAGATACCCTTGAAGCTTTGGGACAGGGCCAAAAGAGCCACAAGGAGGGCACAACCTACCATGGCGCGCCTGGAGCCCAACCCGAGGCTTGGTGGGTTGTGCTCACCTCGAGGCCCATCTTCACGTGATTCCAACGCTGAAAAATCCTATTTATAGGGAAACCATCAGAAATAACCCTAGATTGGAAGTTCTGCCTCCGCAAGCCTCTGTAGCCACAAAAAACCGATTGGGAGCCCGTTACAGCACCCTGTCGGAGGGGGAAATCATCATCGGAGGCCATCTTCATCATCCCTATGGCCACCATGATGAGGAGGGAGTAGTCCACTCTTGGGGCTGAGGGTTTGTACCAGTAGCTATGTGTTTAATCTCTCTCTCTCTCTCTCTCTCTCTCTCTCTCTCTCGTGTTCTTAAGATTGCACGATCTTGATGTATCGTGGGCTTTGTTAATATAGTTGGATCATATGGTGTTTCTTCCTCTCTATCTTGTTGTGATGAATTGAGTTTTCCCTTTGAGATTTCATTTTATAGGATTGAATAATTTTATGGATTTGAGAGCGCTTGATATATGTCTTGTATATGAATACCCATGGTGACAATGGGGTATTATATTAATTCACTTGATATATGTTTTGGCACTCAACTCGCAGATTCCCGAGGTGACATTGGGGTAATATATGCATAGGGGTTGATGCATGTTTTCGTCCTTTTTTGTCCGGTAGAAATCTTGGAACACTCTTTGAGGTTCTTTGTGTTGGATTGAGTATTATGACTCTGAAATTGTTTGATGTGTATCGTATAATTGACTCATGGATACTTGTGGTGACATTGGAGTATCTAGGTCACATTAGAGTTGGTTGATGCGTATCATATGGTGTTATTTTAGTATGAACTCTTGGATAGATTGATCGGAAAGAATAACTTGGTGTTATTTTAGTACGAACTCTTGAATAGATCGAACGGAAAGGACAACTTTAAGGTGGTTTCATACCCTACAAACAATTTCTTCTTATGTTTCTCTGCTAGATAAGAACTTTGGAGTGATTCTTCGTTGCACATTGAGGGATGGTTATGTGGTCAAATTATATTAACATTGTTAAGAGATTGCACTAGCGAAAGTGCAACTAATCCGTGGGTAGTTTTGGTAATTCTTAACAACATATAGCTCATTGAACTAATACTCTTTCAAGATGATGATGTTTGGGCATAGGCTTGGCTAAAGACTAGTAAATTATCTTTTTTTGTGATTATCATTCAAATATGCAACAGTTCATAGCAAGAATTGATGGTCAGATCACAATATATGGTATATTTGAGTGCCAAATTATATAAGTGAAATGTGCTTATCAAGTTCCCCCACACTTAAATCTTTACTTGTCCTCAAGTAAAGGCATATTACACGAACTCGATAGTGAATAGAAAACTGACTAGAGAATGCCAAGTGAAGTAGGTCTCTAAACAATGCATGCTTTGGACTTAGCTAGTGAAATTAATGGTTAGGAGTGCTTCAAAGTGGTAGGATACTAGTAGACTTGACCATTTTAAACTTTTACAATGATAAAAGAAGATCAACTAGTTCAAATGATGATTGTGCCAAAGGTTCCTAAAGAGAGCATGGTACCGAGAACAAAAAGAACATGAACTTGTGATCAGATCACTTATTTACAGAAATAAAGCAATGATAATATTTTATCGATCTCACCAAAGGAACATACCACCGATCCCGAGAACATGGTATACACCCGGCTCGACCAATTATTAGTATTTTGTTTGTCTCCCCAAAGGAACATACCACCCATCCAGAGGACATGGTATATACCTAGTTCGACAATTACATTTTTATTATTAATTACTGCCCAAGCTAACCCGATTTCACATGCCACCGTCCAGGGAACATGACATGCTACTGTAGGTAGTCAGACTAATTTATTCATTATTACTTATCTTAAATGAACAACGCATAAGCACAAAAAACAGGAATCATCACTCCATGTCTTGTTCACATGCTACCGATCCAGGGAACATAGCATACTAGTCCATAGTGGTAAAGTGATTGCTCTCAATGGGAACACAATAGGCACAAACTCAGCATCTAACACTTAATGATCTAAGTGTATCAAGGGAAAAGCACAAAATGATTAAGTTTACTAGTGCACTAGGGATTTCAGCACTCAAAACTAATAGCTTTCACTACTTTCAGCAGAGCAAACAGGGTGTAGATCACTAGTTTACAAGGCATTCAACAATCAGTTCACATATTCTCATCAAGCACCATATGTCAAAGGTGAAATTCAGTGGGACAACATTTAAGAAATGGCACAAGCAACCCAAATAGCAATTCAATTCAGCAAGCATCAATGGATGATGATTTCAAAATGGGTCATGAAACATCTCACCGGGCTTTGATGATGTAGCACTTGCTCGATCACTCTCTCAACTGCACCTCTTCTCCTTTTGCTTCTCTATCCTCATGGACGCTCGAGCTTCACTCTTCATGTGTGCCCTTGTTTGTCCTCATCACCATGCCATGGGTCCACCGGGGTCCCAAGGGATGTCACCTTGAACCTGGTCAGCATGAAGTGAACGGTGCAGAAGCAAAAACCTAAAAGAACACTCCACAAAAGTGACAATGCAAGCGGTAGAGATAATACCCTCCAAGTCATCAATCGAGTATCCAATTACATAAGCATAACTATAATGTTTAGGATGGTAGAAATCAGTAAGGTCAACACTCACATGAGGATGACATTTATCATTAAGCTCAAGACTAGCATGGGAATGATATGTTTCATTAAGCATAGGACTAGCACGAGGAAAGTAACTATGATAATCACAAACGAGAGTAATGCCACTAATAGGGTATATATCAATGATCGAGTGTAAGTACGGTGGGGTTTTTACGCCCAAACTGCGAGTGTCGTGTTCTTCATAGGGACTAGGCGATTAGCGACTACGCTCAGCTAAAGCTAGGTGACACTATATTGGGAGATGGAAACAGAAAATAAACCAAAACTATCAATGATTGTCACAAAAGAAAATGCAAAATAGCATCGGGAGATTCAGATTTTACTCACTATCTTTTTTGTATTTTGTTTTTTTTTTTGAGAAAGTGAACAAAAGGGTAGAAACAATACTATGACGGACAGAAATATATCACAACACAAACATGTCTATTCTCGCATGAACATAGTTAACACAAGGACTACAGAACACACATCACACATATGCGAACAGGGGAGTTACAAGACATGATTCTAGTGCTCACAGATCAACAAAATGAGTAATACTACAAGAAACAAACACATAGGGGATCACACACATATACTAGAAGATTACTATATCACAGAGTATATCACAGATACTAAATATTATCCAAACATATAGACATTAACTAGTCAGAGCACATAATAAAATGCACTATATTTTACAAGTACGAAACTGAACAATTTTCAGGTTGCAAGCTCTTATCAAATCTAAATATTACATGTACTGAACATCTCAATTTTGAATATTACAAAGTACTGAGCAATAAACTTCTCAAGATTACAGAAATTTGAGATCAGAGAGAGAGAGCAGCAGCAAGGTCGGGAAAGGAGCAGTGTAGGAAATAAGCCTCGGCTAGGGTTGGACGCGGCGAGCGCATGCGTGCGCGCAGGTGGCCGCGTCGAGCTCGAGCCGGAGCGGGCTTGGGTGCGTGAGTGCGCGCCCAAGCGGAGGTGTGTGTGCGTGCGTGAGTTAGCGCGTGTGTGCATGGGTTTGTTAGCGTAGGACTAGGGCTCATGCCGCGTAGGGCGCGTGGACAAGCCGCGGCGATCGCGTCAGAGCGCGATGAGCGCACGCGAGCCAGGGCGTGCGGGGTGTGGCGAGTGAGAGGTGGGTGAGCCGTGAGCTGCTCGGGCATGTCCGTGGGCTCGGGTATAAAGCCCTCTCCCTCCCTATGTAATCGCTGAGGAAAACGAGTGCGTGCTCGTGGTGAAAAACAAAGAAACCCGTACGTGCGGGGGGGCGTTCGAGCGCCGGCAAATCTTCTGTGTTCTTCTTCCTCCCCTCCGGTCGTGTCTCCGGTGATCACCGTCGAGTGCCGCAGGCCGTGGCACCAACATTTGGTATCAGAGCAAGGTGACGGGGCGCGGTGAGGGAGCTCGCCAGAGTTCATGGCGCTGGTTCCACACGGCGGAGGTGGCGGGGGCGGATCGGTGTCCTTGGGGATGCCGATGCTCACGCCGGACAGCTACACCGTGTGGGCGATCAAGGCACAGGCGATCCTTGATGCCCACACGCTGTGGGAGACGGTGGCCGGTGGACGACGCGGTGGTGAACGCCAAAAAGTGCAAGACGGCGCGGGCACTGCTCCTGTTGGGGCTGCTGGAGGACGTCCTGCTCTCGGTGGCGACGAAGCCCACCGCCAGAGAGGTATGGGACTCTCTGAAGGTGCGCTTCATCGGAGCCGGGCGGGTGCGCGCGGCGAGGAGAGCGACGTTGCGCGGCAAGCTTGATCGGATCAAGATGGAGGACGGCGAGGCACTGGACGCGTACGCTGGGAGGCTCGCGGGCATGGCGGCACGGTTCGCAGGGCTGGGGAGACGCTGGGGGACACGGAGCTGGTGAAGAAGCTCCTGGACACTGTCCCGGACCGCCTCTTCCCCGTCGTTGCCGGGATCGAGCAATTCTGCGCTCTGGAGGAGCTGACCTACGACGAGGCGCTCGGGCGGCTACGTGCATTTGATGAACGGGTGCGGCGATGCAGGCAGAGCAGCGGCGAGTGCCCGGACGGTCAACTTCTGTACACGGCGGCGCAATGGAGGGCGCGGGAGCGGCGCCACGGCGGAGCTCGAGACGACGAAGACGACGCGCGCAGCGTGGCGACGGCGGCAACAAGCGAGGCCACTGCTACAAGTGCGGCGAGCGTGGCCACTTCAAGCGCGACTGCCCGGAGATGCGCAAGGCGGCGGCGGCGGAGCATGCACTGATGGCGGACGCCGGCGTCGAGGACGGTGGCTTGCTTTGAGCCTCGGCTTAGGAGGTGAAGTGTAGGAAATAAGGCTCGGCTAGGGTTGGACGCGGCGAGCGCGTGCGCGCAGATGGCCGCGTCGGGATCGAGCCGGATCGGGCTTGGTTGCGTGCGTGCGCGCCCAAGCGGAGGTGTGTGTGCGTGCGTGAGTTTGCGCGTGTGTGCATGGGTTTGTTAGCGTAGGACTAGGGCTCGGGCCGCGTAGGGCGCGTGGACTGGCCGCGGCGATCGTGTCAGAGTACGATGAGCGCGCACGAGCCAGGGCGTGCGGGGCGTGGCGAGTGGGAGGTGGGTGAGCCGTGGAGCTGCTCTGGCATGTCCGTGGGCTCGAGTATAAAGCCCTCTCCCTCCCTATGTAATCGCTGAGGAAAACGAGTGCATGCTCGTGGTGAAAAACAAAGAAACCCGTACGTGCGGGGGGGCGTTCGAGCGCCGGCAAATCTTCTGTGTTCTTCTTCCTCCCCTCCGGTCGTGTCTCCGGTGATCACCGTCGAGTGCCGCAGGCCGTGGCACCAACAAGCAGCAGTGGAGACGCAGGAGAGGAAGCAGCAGGAGGTTGAGGTTCAGATTGTGAAGAAGAATAGCAGGGGTTCCAGGAGATGGAGTAGAAGCAGTACGGAGAGAATAAGGGCAGCAGAGGCGTAGGGTTCAACAGCAGGTTCAGAGAAGGTTGAGAGGGAGAGCAGCAACAACGCTAGAGAGAGGTTCAGAGAAGTAGCAGCAGCATGGGGACTCGGAGAAGTAGCAAGGGGGGGAAGGGAAGGAGAGAGGTGGAGGAGCAGCAGCAAGACAAGGGGAAAAGGAGCAGCAACAGGTCGGCGAAGTGGGAGTCGACGGGCATCGACGCCTCGTCTGGTGGCGCGAGAGCATGGGGTGGAGGCGCGATGGTGATGCGGTGGCGCTGGTGGCTGGATGGATGAATGGTGTGTCTTTGGCGGCATGGAGATGGATCGGTCTTTGGTGGATCTTTGGTGATGGCGCTGGTGGCGCCACGCCGGCTTGGCCTCGGCCTCGGCGGCCGGTGGTGGAGAAGGTGGGGTGAGGGAGATGGAGATATGCCAGGCCCGATTTGGGAATGGAGCATCGCTAGGGATTTTGATCCCCTCCCTGATCTGCCACTTTTACTCTTTGGCCCTTCTCTTCTCAACTTTCTACACAAGAAGATCCTCCCACTTCTTCATCTAGCCCCTGGTTACTTCTTTTCGTCTCACACAGGTCTCTTCTTCTTCTCTTCTCTCCTTCACACTTCTCGATAGCCGCATAGACGGAATCTTGACGATTATTACTGCCTTTGCGCACATTTCTGCAAAATAGACCATAGACTAGTAAATGATCTTTTTTGTGATTATCATTCAAATATGCAACAGTTCGCCGCAAGAATTGATGGTCAGATCACAATATATGGTATATTTGAGAGCCAAATTATATAAGTGAAATGTGCTTATCAAGTTCCCCCACACTTAAATCTTTACTTGTCCTCAAGTAAAGGCATATGACACGAACTCGATAGTGAATAGAAAACTGACTAGAGAATGCCAAGTGAAGTAGGTCTCTAAACAATGCATGCTTTGGACTTTGCTAGTGAAATTAATGGTTAGGAGTGCTTCAAAGCGGTAGGATACTAGTAGACTTGACCGTTTTAAACTTTTACAATGATAAAAGAAGATCAACTAGTTCAAATGATGATTGTGCCAAAGGTTCCTAAAGAGAGCATGATACCGAGAACAAAAAGAACATGAACTTGTGATCAGATCACTTATTTACAGAAATAAAGCAATGATAATATTTTATCGATCTCACCAAAGGAACATACCACCGATCCCGAGAACATGGTATACACCCGGCTCGACCAATTATTAGTATTTTGTTTGTCTCCCCAAAGGAACATACCACCGATCCAGAGGACATGGTATATACCTGGTTCAACAATTACATTTTTATTATTAAGTACTGCCCAAGCTAACCCGATTTCACATGCCACCGATCCAGGGAACATGACATGCTACTGTAGGTAGTCAGACTAATTTATTCATTATTACTTATCTTAAATGAACAACACATAAGCACAAAAAACAGGAATCATCACTCCATGTCTTGTTCACATGCTACCGATCCAGGGAACATAGCATACTAGTCCATAGTGGTAAAGTGATTGCTCTCAATGGGAACACAATAGGCACAAACTCAGCATCTAACACTTAATGATCTAAGTGTATCAAGGGAAAAGCAGAAAATGATTAAGTTTACTAGTGCACTAGGGATTTGAGCACTCAAAACTAATAGCTTTCACTACTTTCAGCAGAGCAAACAGGGTGTAGATCACTAGTTTACAAGGCATTCAACAATCAGTTCACATATTCTCATCAAGCACCATATGTCAAAGGTGAAATTCAGTGGGACAACATTTAAGAAATGGAACCCAAATAGCAATCCAATTCAGCAAGCATCAATGGATGATGATTTCAAAATGGGTCATGAAACATCTCACCGGGCTTTGATGATGTAGCACTTGCTCGATCACTCACTCAACTGCACCTCTTCTCCTTTTGCTTCTCTATCCTCATGGACGCTCGAGCTTCACTCTTCATGTGTGCACTTGCTTCTCCTCATCACCATGCCATGGGTCCACCGGGGTCCCAAGGGATGTCACCTCGAACCTGGTCAGCATGAAGTGAACGGTGCAGAAGCAAAAACCTAAAAGAACACTCCACAAAAGTGACAATGCAAGCGGTAGGGATAATACCCTCCAAGTCATCAATCGAGTATCCAATTACATAAGCATAACTATAATGTTTAGGATGGTAGAAATCAGTAAGGTCAACACTCACATGAGGATGGCATTTATCATTAAGCTCAAGACTAGCATGGGAATGATATGTTTCATTAAGCATAGAACTAGCACGAGGAAAGTAACTATGATAATCACAAACGAGAGTAACGCCACTAACAGGGTATATATCAATGATCGAGTGTAAGTACGGTGGGGTTTTTACGCCCAAACTGCGAGTGTCGTGTTCTCCATAGGGACTAGGCGATTAGCGACTATGCTCATCTAAAGCTAGGTGACACTATATTGGGAGATGGAAACAGAAAATAAACCAAAACTATCAATGATTGTCACAAAAGAAAATGCAAAATAGCATAGGGAGATTCAGATTTTACTCACTATCTTTTTTGTATTTTTTTTTTGAGAAAGTGAACAAAAGGGTAGAAACAATACTATGACGGACAGAAATATATCACAACACAACATGTCTATTCTCGCATGAACATAGTTAACACAAGGACTACAGAACACACATCACACATATGCGAACAGGGGAGTTACAAGACATGATTCTAGTGCTCACAGATCAACAAAATGAGTAATACTACAAGAAACAAACACATAGGGGATCACACACATATACTAGAAGATTACTATATCACAGAGTATATCACACATACTAAATATTATCCAAACATATAGACATTAACTAGTCGAGCACATAATAAAATGCACTATATTTTACAAGTACGAAATGAACAATTTTCAAGGTTGCAAGCTCTTATCAAATCTGAATATTACATGTCTTGAACATCTCAATTTTGAATATTACAAAGTACTGAGCAATAAACTTCTCAAGATTACAGAAATTTGAGATCAGAGAGAGAGAGCAGCAGCAAGGTCGGGAAAGGAGCAGTGTAGGAAATAAGCCTCGGCTAGGGTTAGACGCGGCGAGCGCATGCGTGCGCGCAGGTGGCCGCGTCGAGCTCGAGCCGGAGCGGGCTTGGGTGCGTGAGTGCGCGCCCAAGCGGAGGTGTGTCTGCGTGCATGAGTTAGCGCGTGTGTGCATGGGTTTGTTAGCGTAGGACTAGGGCTCATGCCGCGTAGGGCGCGTGGACTAGCCGCGACGATCGCGTTAGAGCGCAATGAGCGCACGCGAGCCAGGGCGTGTTGGGCGTGGCGAGTGAGAGGTGGGTGAGCCGTGAGCTGCTCGGGCATGTCCGTGGGCTCGGGTATAAAGCCCTCTCCCTCCCTATGTAATCGCTGAGGAAAACGAGTGCGTGCTCGTGGTGAAAAACAAAGAAACCCGTACGTGCGGGGGGGGGCGTTCGAGCGCCGGCAAATCTTCTGTGTTCTTCTTCCTCCCCTCCGGTCATGTCTCCGGTGATCACCGTCGAGTGCCGCAGGCCGTGGCACCAACATTTGGTATCAGAGCGAGGTGACGGGGCACGGTGAGGGAGCTCACCGGAGTTCATGGCGCTGGTTCCACACGGCGGAGGTGGCAGGGGCGGATCGGTGTCCTTGGGGATGCCGATGCTCACGCCGGACGGCTACACCGTGTGGGCGATCAAGGCACAGGCGATCCTTGATGCCCACACGCTGTGGGAGGCGGTGGCGCCGGCGGACGACGCGGCGGTGAATGCCAAAAAGTGCAAGACGGCGCGGGCACTGCTCTTGTCGGGGCTGCTGGAGGACGGCCTGCTCTCGGTGGCGACGAAGCCCACCGCTAGAGAGGTATGGGACTCACTGAAGGTGCGCTTCGTCGGAGCCGAGCGGGTGCGTGCGGCGAGGAGAGCGACGTTGCGCGGCAAGCTTGATCGGATCAAGATGGAGGACGGCGAGGCGCTGGACGCGTACGCTGGGAGGCTCGCGGGCATGGCGGCATAGTTCACAGGGCTGGGGAGACGCTGGGGGACACGGAGCTGGTGAAGAAGCTCCTGGACACTATCCCGGACCGCCTATTCCCCGTCATCGCCGGGATTGAGCAATTCTGCGTTCTGGAGGAGCTGACCTACGACGAGGCGCTCGGACGGCTACGTGCCTTTGATGAACGGGTGTGGCGATGCAGGCAGAGCAGCGGCGAGTGCCCGGACGGTCAACTTCAGACACGGCGGCGCAATGGAGGGCGCGGAGCGGCGCCTGGCGGAGCTCGAGACGACGAAGACGAGCGCAGCAGTGGCGTGGCGACGGCAAAGAATAAGCGAGGCCGCCGCTACAAGCGCGGCGGCGTGGCTACTTCAAGCGCGACTGCCCGGAGATGCGCAAGGCGGCGGCGGCGGAGCATGCGCTGATGGCGGACGCCGGCGTCGAGGACGGTGGCTTGCTTTGAGCCTCGGCTTAGGAGGTGAAGTGTAGGAAATAAGCCTCGGCTAGGGTTGGACGCGGCGAGCGCGTGCGCGCAGGTGGCCGCGTCGGGCTCGAGCCGGATCGGGCTTGGTTGCGTGCGTGCGCGCCCAAGCGGAGGTGTGTGTGCGTGCGTGAGTTAGCGCGTGTGTGCATCGGTTTGTTAGCGTAGGACTAGGGCTCGGGCCGCGTAGGGCGCGTGGACCGGCCGCGGCGATCGTGTCAGAGCGTGATGAGGGCGTGCGGGGCGTGGCGAGTGGGAGGTGGGTGAGCCGTGGAGCTTCTCGGGCATGTCCGTGGGCTCGGGTATAAAGCCCTCTCCCTCCCTATGTAATCGCTGAGGAAAACGAGTGCGTGCTCGTGGTGAAAAACAAAGAAACCCGTACGTGCGGGGGGGCGTTCGAGCGCCGGCAAATCTTCTGTGTTCTTCTTCCTCCCCTCCGGTCGTGTCTCCGGTGATCACCGTCAAGTGCCGCAGGCCATGGCACCAACAAGCAGCAATGGAGACGCAGGAGAGGAAGCAGCAGAAGGTTGAGGTTCAGATTGTGAAGAAGAATAGCATGGGTTCCAGGAGATGGAGTAGAAGCAGTACGGAGAGAATAAGGGCAGCAGAGGTGTAGGGTTCAGCAGCAGGTTCAGAGAAGGTTGAGAGAGAGAGCAGCAACAATGCTAAGAGAGAGGTTCAGAGAAGTAGCAGCAGCATGGGGACTCGGAGAAGCAGCAAGGGGGGAAAGGGGGAAAGGGAAGGAGAGAGGTGGAGGAGCAGCAGCAAGACAAGGGGAAAAGGAGCAGCAACAGGTCGGCGAAGTGGGAGTCACACGGGGCATCAGACGCCTCGTCTGGTCGGGCGCGCGAGCATGGGGTGGAGGCGCGATGGTGATGCGGTGGCGCTGGTGGCTGGATGGATGAATGGTGTGTGCTGGCGGCGGCATGGAGATGGATCGGTGCTGGTGGATACTGGTGATGGCGCGGTGGCGCGCCACGCCGGCCTGGCCTCAGCGGCGGCTGGTGGTGGAGAAGGTGGGGTGAGGGAGATGGAGATATGCCAGGCCCGATTTGGGAATGGAGCATCGCTAGGGATTTTGATCCCCTCCCTGATCTGCCACTTTTACTCTTTGGCCCTTCTCTTCTCAACTTTCTACACAAGAAGATCCTCCCACTTCTTCATTTAGCCCCTGGTTACTTCTTTTCGTCTCACACAGGTCTCTTCTTCTTCTCTTCTCTCTTTCACTCTTCTCGATAGCCGCATAGACAGAATCTTGACGATTATTAGTGCCTTTGCGCACATTTCTGCAAAATAGACCATAGACTAGTAAATGATCTTTTCTTGTGATTATCATTCAAATATGCAACAGTTCGTCGCAAGAATTGATGGTCAGATCACAATATATGGTATATTTGAGTGCCAAATTATATAAGTGAAATGTGCTTATCAAGTTCCCCCACACTTAAATCTTTACTTGTCCTCAAGTAAAGGCATATGACACGAACTCGATAGTTAGAAAACTGACTAGAGAATGCCAAGTGAAATAGGTCTCTAAACAATGCATGCTTTGGACTTAGCTAGTGAAATTAATGGTTAGGAGTGCTTCAAAGCGGTAGGATACTAGTAGACTTGACCATTTTAAACTTTTACAATGATAAAAGAAGATCAACTAGTTCAAATGATGATTGTGCCAAAGGTTCCTAAAGAGAGCATGATACCGAGAACAAAAAGAACATGAACTTGTGATCAGATCACTTATTTACAGAAATAAAGCAATGATAATATTTTATCGATCTCACCAAAGGAACATACCACCGATCCCGAGAACATGGTATACACCGGCTCGACCAATTATTAGTATTTTGTTTGTCTCCCAAAGGAACATACCACCCATCCAGAGGACATGGTATATACCTAGTTCGACAATTACATTTTATTATTAATTCTCGCCCAAGCTAACCCGATTTCACATGCCACCGTCCAGGGAACATGACATGCTACTGTAGGTAGTCAGACTAATTTATTCATTATTACTTATCTTAAATGAACAACGCATAAGCACAAAAAACAGGAATCATCACTCCATGTCTTGTTCACATGCTACCGATCCAGGGAACATAGCATACTAGTCCATAGTGGTAAAGTGATTGCTCTCAATGGGAACACAATAGGCACAAACTCAGCATCTAACACTTAATGATCTAAGTGTATCAAGGGAAAAGCACAAAATGATTAAGTTTACTAGTGCACTAGGGATTTGAGCACTCAAAACTAATAGCTTTCCTACTTTCAAAGATAGCAAGCAGGTGTAGATCACTAGTTTACAAGGCATTCAACAATCAGTTCACATATTCTCATCAAGCACCATATGTCAAAGGTGAAATTCAGTGGGACAACATTTAAGAAATGGCACAAGCAACCCAAATAGCAATTCAATTCAGCAAGCATCAATGGATGATGATTTCAAAATGGGTCATGAAACATCTCACCGGGCTTTGATGATGTAGCCCTTGCTCGATCACTCTCTCAACTGCACCTCTTCTCCTTTTGCTTCTCTATCCTCATGGACGCTCGAGCTTCACTCTTCATGTGTGCCCTTGCTTCTCCTCATCACCATGCCATGGGTCCACCGGGGTCCCAAGTGATGTCACCTCGAACCTGGTCAGCATGAAGTGAACGGTGCAAAAGCAAAAACCTGAAAGAGCACTCCACAAAAGTGACAGTGCAAGCGGTAGGGATAATACCCTCCAAGTCATCAATCGAGTATACAATTACATAAGCATAACTATAATGTTTAGGATGGTAGAAATCAGTAAGGTCAACACTCACATGAGGATGGCGTTTATCATTAAGCTCAAGACTAGCATGGGAATGATATGTTTCATTAAGCATAGGACTAGCACGAGGAAAGTAACTATGATAATCACAAACGAGAGTAATGCCACTAACAGGGTATATATCAATGATCGAGTGTAAGTACGGTGGGGTTTTTACGCCCAAACTGCGAGTGTCGTGTTCTCCATAGGGACTAGGCGATTAGCGACTACGCTCATCTAAAGCTAGGTGACACTATATTGGGAGATGGAAACAGAAAATAAACCAAAACTATCAATGATTGTCACAAAAGAAAATGCAAAATAGCATAGGGAGATTCAGATTTTACTCACTATCTTTTTTGTATTTTGTTTTATTTGAGAAAGTGAACAAAAGGGTAGAAACAATACTATGACGGACAGAAATATATCACAACACAAACATGTCTATTCTCGCATGAACATAGTTAACACAAGGACTACAGAACACACATCACACATATGCGAACAGGGGAGTTACAAGACATGATTCTAGTGCTCACAGATCAACAAAATGAGTAATACTACAAGAAACAAACACATAGGGGATCACACACATATACTAGAAGATTACCATATCACAGAGTATATCACACATACTAAATATTGTCCAAACATATAGACATTAACTAGTTAGAGCACATAATAAAATGCACTATATTTTGCAAGTACGAAACTGAAGGAGAGAGGTGGAGGAGCAGCAGTAAGACAAGGGGAAAAGGAGCAGCAGCGGGTCGGCGTAGTGGGAGTCGCGTGGGGCATCATACGCCTCGTCTGGTTGAGCGCGCGAGCATGGGGTTGAGGCGCGGTGGTTATGCGGTGGCGCTAGTGGCTGGATGGATGGATGGTGTGTGCTGGCAGTGGCGTGGAGATGGATCGGTGCTTGTGGATGCTGGTGATGGCGCGGTGGCGCGCCATGCCGGCCTGGCCGCGGCGGCGGCCGGTGGTGGAGAAGGTGGAGTGAGGGAGATGGAGATATGCAGGCCGATTTGGGAATGGAGCAGCGCTTAGGATTTTGATCCCTCCCGATCTGCCACTTTTATTCTTTGGCCCTTCTCTTCTCAACTTTCTACACAAGAAGATCCTCCCACTTCTTTATCTAGCCCCTGGTTTGTTCTTTTCATCTCACATGTCTCTTCTTCTTCTCTTCTCTTCTTCACTCTTCTCGATAGTCGATAGAGCGGAATCTTGACGATTATTAGTACCTTTGCGCACATTTCTGCAAAATAGACCATAGACTAGTAAATGATCTTTTTGTGATTATCATTCAAATATGCAACATTTCATAACAAGAATTGATGGTCAGATCACAATATATGGTATATTGGAGTGCCAAATTATATAAGTGAAATGTGCTTATCAAGTTCCCTCACACTAAAATCTTTACTTGTCCTCAAGTAAAGGCATATGACACGAACTCGATGGTGAATAGAAAACTGACCAGAGAATGCCAAGTGAAGTAGATCTCTAAGCAGGGCATGCTTTGGACTTAGCTAGTGAAAATTAATGGTTAGGAGTGCTTCAAAGCGGTAGGATACTAGTAGACTTGACCATTTTAAACTTTTACAATGATAAAAGAAGATCAACTAGTTCAAATGATGATTGTGACAAAGGTTCCTAAAGAGAGCATGACCACGAGAACAAAAAGAACATAAAGTTGTGATCAGATCACTTATTTACAGAAATAAAGCAATGATAATATTTTATCGATCTCACCAAAGGAACATACAACCGATCCCGAGAACATGGTATACACCCGGCTCGACCAATTATTAGTATTTTGTTTGTCTCCCCAAAGGAACATACCACTGATCCAGTGAACATGGTATATACCTGGTTCGACAATTATATTTTTATTATTAATTACTGCCCAAGCTAACCCGATTTCACATGCCACCGGTCCAGGGAACATGACATGCTACTGTAGGTAGTCAGACTAATTTATTCATTATTACTTATCTTAAATGAACAATGCATAAGCACAAAAAACAGGAATCCTCACTTCTCCATGTCTGGTTCACATGCTACCGATCCAGGGAACATAGGATACTAGTCCATAGTGGTAAAGTGATTGCTCTCAATGGGAACACAATGGGCACAAACTCAGCATCTAACACTTAACGATCTAAGTGTATCAAGGTAAAAGCAGAAAATGATTAGGTTCACTAGTGCACTAGGGATTTGAGCACTCAAAACTAATAGCTTTCACTACTTTCAGCAGAGCAAACAGGGTGTAGATCACTAGTTTACAAGGCATTCAACAATCAGTGCACATATTCTCATCAAGCACCATATGTCAAAGGTGAAATTCAGTGGGACAACATTTAAGAAATGGCACAAGCAACCCAAATAGCAATTCAATTCAGCAAGCATCAATGGTTGATGATTTCAAAATGGGTCATGAAACGGCTCACCGGGCTTTGATGATGTAGCACTTGCTCGATCACTCTCTAAACTGCACCTCTTCTCCTTTTGCTTCTATATCCTCATGGAGTCTCCAGCTTCACTCTTCATGTGTGCCCCTTCTTCTCCTCATCACCATGCTATGGGTCCACTGGGGTCCCAAGGAATGTCACCTTGAACCTGGTTATGTTGGGAGATCCGCCTTGCAAGGCACCTATGGGGCCGGGCCCTTCGTGAGTCTTGACGAGGCGGAGGAGGCACGGAGAGCAGATCGAGGCGAGCACGCGGGCGGTTTTTTACCCAGCCAAGCTCATGGAGAGATAAAACCCTACCGGGCGCGCCAAAGATGCGGGAGATCCCGCCTTGGCGGCACCTATGGGGCAGGGGCCCTTCGTGAGTCTTGGTACGAGGCGGAGGAGGCACGGAGAGCGGATCGAGGCGAGCACGCTGGCGGTTTTTTACCCAGCCGGAGCTCTCCGGAGAGATAAAACCCCTACTGCTGCTTGTGTTTGTATTTGATCTTGCTCGAGAGAGCGAGCGTATGGTGGTGTTGTAGCGTCGAATGGGTCGAACCGGCCGAACCCCTTTTACGTTGTGCATGGGCCTCCTTTTATAGTGCAAGGGGTCACCGACAGGTGTCAACGTAGGAGGAAGGGGTAGAAATGTAAAAGAGGTGGTAGTTGGAGCACAAAGGGAACAAGTGAAGCTACGATGTATGAACAAAGTGGTTTCTACCTACTTTTGATGAGAGGGGACAAGGGCATTTAATGCCCGTCGCCGTCGACCCCAAAAGCTCCCGCCTTGCGTCTCCCGTCGCCACGGCGATGGATCCACCACCGTGAAATGCCACCATGTCCCCAGGCTGCACACCATCCGCCACGCGTTCTGGAAAGGCCCGAGGCGACGCGTGGGCGGATGAGCTGAGCGCAGCGCCTGGCAGAATCCTTCCGGCAAGCACCTTGCCGGGTCTTGACCTTGCCGGGCCCGGAGCTTGCGGGCTCAGAACTTGTCGCTCTCCGGGCCCTCGCCGACGCATGCAGCCGAGGCGTGTCTTCTATGATGTAATCTCCTAGTCTTCCCGACGAGCTCCTCTCCGGGGCCTTGCGTGAGTGATGTAATCTTGAGCCTGAAATGGCCTTTCAAGAAGCTCCGCTTGCCGGGTCTCGATCTTCATCTTGTATACTTTGTTCTTGAATGGCTTAACATGGAGCAGAAGGTCTCCGGCAAGCACGTGGTAAACCCCGCCATGGAAGCTGAATCGCCGTGCACAAGTTGGGGTACTGAGGTACCCCTACCTTAGTACACCGACAGGTTAGCATGAAGTGAACGGTGCAGAAGCAAAAACTTGAAAGAACACTCCACAAAAGTGACAATGCAAGTGGTAGGGATAATACCCTCCAAGTCATCAATCGAGTATCCAATTACATAAGCATAGCTATAAAGCACATGTTTAGGATGGTAGAAATCAGTAAGGTCAACACTCACATGAGGATGACATTTATCATTAAGCTCAAGACTAGCATGGGAATGATATGTTTCATTAAGCATAGGACTAGCACGAGGAAAGTAACTATGATCATCACAAATGAGAGTAATGCCACTAACAGGGTATATATCAATGATCGAGTGTAAGTACAGTGGGGTTTTTACGCCCAAACTGCGAGTGTCGTGTTCTCCATAGGGACTAGGCGATCAGTGATGTCTACTGCACAACCTTCTTCTTGTAGACGTTGTTGGGCCTGCAAGTGCACAGGTTTGTAGGATAGTAGCAAATTTCCCTCAAGTGGATGGCCTAAGGTTTATCAATCGTGGGAGACGTAGGATGAAGATGGTCTCTCTCAAGCAACCCTGCAACCAAATAACAAAGAGTCTCTTGTGTCCCCAACACACCCAATACAATGGTAAATTGTATAGGTGCACTAGTTCGGCGAAGAGATGGTGATACAAGTGCAATATGGATGGTAGATATAGGTTTTTGTAATCTGAAAATATAAAAACAGCAAGGTAACTAATGATAAAAGTGAGCGTAACTAGTGCAAGTTCTCTCAACAATAATAACATACTTGGATCATATAACTATCCCTCAACATGCAACGAAGAGTCACTTGAAAGCCACTAATAGCGGAGAACAAACAAAGAGATTATGGTAGGGTACGAAACCACCTCAAAGTTATTCTTTCGGATCAATCTATTCAATAGTTCGTACTAGAATAACACCTTAAGACACAAATCAACCAAAACCCTAATGTCACCTAGATACTCCATTGTCACCTCAAGTATCCGTGGGCATGATTATACGATATGCATCACACAATCTCAGATTCATTTATTCAACCAACACAAAGTACTTCAAAGAGTGCCCCAAAGTTTCTACCGGAGAGTCAAGACGAAAACGTGTGCCAACCCCTATGCATAGGTTCATGGGCGGAACCCGCAAGTTGATCACCAAAACATACATCAAGTGGCACGTGATATCCCATTGTTACCACAGATAAGCACGGCAAGACATACATCAAGTGTTCTCAAATATTAAAGACTCAATCCGATAAGATAACTTCAAGAGGAAAACTCAATACATCACAAGAGAGTAGAGGGGGAGAAACATCATAAGATCCAACTATAATAGCAAAGCTCGCGATACATCAAGATCGTGCCATAGAGAGAACACGAGAGAGAGATAGAGAGATCAAACACATAGCTACTGGTACATACCCTCAGCCCCGAGGGTGAACTACTCCCTCCTCGTCATGGATAGCGTTGGGATGATGAAGATGGCCACCGGTGATGGGTTCCCCCTCCGGCAGGGTGCCGGAATGGGCTCCCGAGAGGTTTTTGGTGGCTACAGAGGCTTGCGGCGGCGGAACTCCCGATCTATCTTCGTCTTCGATGTTTTTAGGGTACGTGGACTTATATAGGCGAAAGAAGTCGGTCGGGGGAGCCTCGAGGGGCCCAGGAGATAGGGGGCGCGCCCAGGAGGTGGGCACGCCCTCCTATCTCCTGGCTTCCTCGAGCCTTTCCTGGCTTGAACTCCAAGTCTCCCGGATCATATCCTTTCCAAAAATCATGCTCCCGAAGGTTTCATTCCGTTTGGACTCCATTTGATATTCCTTTTCTTCGAAATACTGAAACAGGCAATAAAACAGCAATATGGGCTGGGCCTCCGGTTAGTAGGTTAGTCCCAAAAATGATATAAATGTGTAAAATAAAGCCCATAAACATCCAAAGGGGGTAATATAATAGCATGGAACAATAAAAAATTATAGATACGTTGGAGACGTATGAATCAGCGACTACGCTCGGCTAAAGCTAGGTGACACTATATTGGGAGATGGAAACAGAAAATAAACCTAAACTATCAATGATTGTCACAAAAGAAAATGCAAAATAGCATAGGGAGATTCAGATTTTACTCACTGTCTTTTTGGTATTTTGTTTTATTTGAGAAAGTGAACAAAAGGGTAGAAACAATACTATGACAGATAGAAATATATCACAACACAAACATGTCTATTCTCGCATGAACATAGTTAACATAAGGACTACAGAACACACATCACACATATGCGAACAGGGGAGTTACAAGACATGATTCTAGTGCTCACAAATCAATAAAATGAGTAGTATTAAACAATCACAAGTCAAGAAACAAACACATAGGGGATCACACACATATACAAGAAGATTACTATATCACAGAGCATATCACACATACTAAATATTATCCAAACAGCTAGATAGTAACTAGTTAGAGCACATAATAAAATGCACTATATTTTACAAGTACGAAATTGAACAATTGTCAGGTTGCAAGCTCTTATCAAATCTGAATATTACATGTACTAAACATCTCTAGGGATTTTGATCCCCTCCCTGATCTACCACTTTTACTCTTTGGCCCTTCTCTTCTCAACTTTCTACACAAGAAGATCCTCCCACTTCTTTATCTAGCCCCTTGGTTACTACTTTTCATCTCACATGGGTCTCTTATTCTTATCTTCTCTTCTTCACTCTTCTCGATAGCCGCATAGACGGAATCTTGACGATTATTAGTGCCTTTGTGCACATTTATGCAAAATAGACCATAGACTAGTAAATGATCTTTTTTGTGATTATCATTCAAATATGCAACAGTTAACAAGAATTGGTGGTCAGATCACAATATATGGTATATTTGAGTGCCAAATTAATTATATAAGTGAAATGTGCTTATCGAAGGTATACACAAGAGGGGAGAATTCTGGCAACTGGAAATCTGGACGTGAAAAAGCTACGTGAGGCTACCTATTCTGCACAACTCCAAATGAGCTGAAACTTTACAAGGATTTTTTATGAAATAAATAAGAAAGACTGGAGCAAATAAGTACCGGAGGGGGCCACCCTGGTGGGTTGTGCTCATCCAGGCCCACCTCCGGTGTCCCCCTTCTGGTACATAAGTCATTTTGACCTAGAAAAAATAATGAGAGGACTTTTGGGATGAAGCGGCGCCGTCTCGAGGCAGAACCTGGGCAGGAGCACTCTTGCCCTCCGGCGGAGCGATTTCGCCGGGGGAACTTCCCTCCTGGAGGGGGAAATCATCGTCATCATCATCACCAACAATTGTCCCATCTTGGGGAGGGCTATCTTCATCAACATCTTCAACAACACCAACTCCTCTCAAACCCTAGTTCATCTCTTGTGTTCAATCTTTGTATCACAACTATCGATTGGTGCTTGTGGGTGACTAGTAGTGTTGAGTACATCTTGTAGTTGATTACTATACGGTTATTTGGTGGAAGATTATATGTTCAGATCCATCATGCTATTTAATACCCCTCTGATCTTGAGCATGTTTATCATTTGTGAGTAGTTACTTTTGTTCTTGAGGTCACGGGAGAAATCATGTTGCATGTAATCATGTGAACTTGATATGTGTTCAATATTTTGATGATATGTATGTTGTGATTCCCCTAGTGGTGTCATGTGAACGTCGACTACATGGCACTTCACCATTTTTTGGCCTAAGGGAATGCATTGTGGAGTAGTTATTAGATGATGGGTTGCGAGAGTGACAGAAGCTTAAACCCTAGTTTTTGCGCTACTCCGTAAGGGACCGATTGGATCCAAAAGTTTAATGCTATGGTTAGAATTTATTCTTAATACTTTTCTCGTAGTTGCGGATGCTTGCGAGGGGGTTAATCATAAGTAGGAGGTTTGTTAAAGTAAGAACAACACCTAAGCACCGGTCCACCCACATACCAAATTATCAAAGTAGCAAACACGAATCGAACCAACATGGTGAAAGTGACTAGATGAAATTCCCGTGTACCCTCAAGAACACTTTGCTTATCATAAGAGACCGTTTTGGCCCGTCCTTTGCTTCAAAAGGATTGGGCTACCTTGTTGCACTCTTGTTACTACTACCATTACTTGCTCATTACAAATTATCTTGCTATCAAACTACTCTGCTACTTATAATTTCAGTACTTGCAGACATTACCTTGCTGAAAACCACTTGTCATTTCCTTCTGCTCCTCGTTGGGTTCGACACTCTTACATATCGAAAAGGCTACAATTGACCCCATATACTTGTGGGTCATCACCAAGCGAAGATACAACTGTGATGGGGTGGTGACATTCAATGGAAAGATCGGTACTTGGCATTTGTCGAGAAGAGTGAGGCTGTTGGAATGAGTTCAAACAGAGTATGGGGGACTAAGAACTAAAATCAGTGAAAGTGACAGAAATGTCTACAGAGATTATCTCATCAACAAAGTGATCCCTGCGATTCAAGATAAGTGGTCCAACGAAGATGACGGAATAAACATCTTCATCCAACAGGATAATGCCAAACCACATGTCCTTCCTAACGATGAAGGTTTTCGAGAAGTTGTGGCACAAATCGACCTGGACATTCGATTGTTACAACAACAGCCTGGAGTTTAATGTTTTAGGACTTATCTCTACAACTTTCTCTAGTCCCTGACCGACTGCAAATCACCTAGAAATGTCTACAGAGATTATCTCCAGTCCCTAAGGAATTGATAGGGGAATTTCAATAACAATTTCTATAACTAGCATTTTTTAGTCACATTTGTTGCTCTGAATACACAAATTTTATAAGATTTGTGTATGAACTAGCAATGTTTGTTGCTCTGAATAACTAGCAATAACAATTAACAAAATGTTGTTGCCCTGAATGATAGTAACATGAACAATGGAGTACAGTAACATGAAGGTTAGCCAAGCGATATGCTAATCAAGTTAACAATGGAGTAATAACATGAACAATGGAATACATAAATGGTCAATGTCCATAAATTTTGTCGTGATTTCAGGAACTACAGATGACCAAAGAGCACGCTCCTTGTTTGAGATTATATATGCTCCAAGTTGTAGCACCCTCTTCAAGCAATTGCATTGAAATTAATATTTGGTTTCTTTAGAAGATAAATGCAAATGAATGTTAATTGTTAGTGATGCAGAGGAAGAGGGTGTAGTTGTGTGGGAGCATCCACTATACAAAGAGACCTTGTTGCAGTGTGACCAAATCATCCACATTGATGGAAGAAGTTGCACCTTCAAGAAATGTTGACCACATTGGAATAGACAATATCTGAAGATCATAGCGTCTAAAAAAGCTTCAATTTCATCCTTATCTGATCCAGTCCAAGAAATTCTCGCATCAATGTTGTCGGAGTCTAACATTGTAGATTCGGTTCTGGCACTCTGTGAATAGCATGAACAAAGGAAAGAATCAATATACTCCTTGAGTTTCAACTGCCTCAAATTTGTTTGCATGAACAAAGAAATCTTCTGAATTAAACTTGATTTAGTGAATAGTATGACAAAATCTTCCTTCGCGAGTGATCTACTGTTAGACAGAACTTCGGTTTCATCTGGTAAATTTTTCGTAACAACTGTTTAGTAAAATCTTCTGAAAGTTGCTAGTTTCATTGGAACATAATTTCATTGCAAGTTTAGCTTTCATTAAAACTTGGAATGTTTTGAAGACGAAGTTCATCTTGAAAAGAAGCTAAACCATGTATTCCTAAAACTTGCAATGTTCCTAAAAAATCTAAACCATCTACGGCTCCATCACTTTAATCTTTTGTTTAACTGGACTTTTGTTAAATCTATAGAGAAATCATGTAGCAAAATCTTCTGTTTGGCTGAATCTGCAAGTCGGAGGAGAGGCGGACGGGGGCAGTGGCAAGGAGGAGAGCTGGGGGGAGATGAGCAGGGGTGCTTCATCGCGGAGGACGGGGTTGCAAAAATGCCACCGCGGCATGAAGTTTTGGACAGAGGGGGAATAATTTTATCCTTCTTATCTAATACTCTAACAAGATTTTATCCGCTAGTACTCGATATAATTGATGTCTACTTTAGACGGCTTAGCTGCTTCTGAACATATTTTCTTGCCATTTATATTCTTATTGGTTGTTGAAGATTGTTCACTCTCAGCTGATGCGCTGCATTTGCACATGTTCTTTGTTGGACACACCAAGCTCACACTGAATCTATTGGAAACACAGATGGGCAAGAAAGGCATTTCTTTTCTGAAATTAACTTGATGCGGTTCAGAATGTACACTAGGTGCTTATGCTTTCCAAACAAGTTAACAGCTCTCGGTGGCATCAGTGACAAAATACAAAGAATAAAATTTCTCCTTGTACGAAATCAGAGCATTGTAAGAACATCTTGCTAGTACGAGTTATTTCTAACCGTTGTAAGGATGTGTTTGGCTGGTCCTCTTGCATCTCTAGTTGTCTAAATATCAACACTCTTCTTTGCTCTGCTCTTCTCTTCTCTTCTCTAAGCAGAGTAGGCGCAGCCAACACATCATTACAACTGGCTCCTGCCCATAAACAGCTAACTCACTACCTCTGTGCTCACAAATTCTTCCTTCAAATTACAACAAGCAACTGAAACAAACATGCAGCTACATTGCTGGTTCTTCGCTCGACCTCATAAAAGCTTGCTTGTTGCCACCACTTGTCTTTTCGCCAGAGTAACGGTAACCTACTACATTCACGCATGCACTTCGATGCCACTAGGTTGAGACGACTGAACTAACTGAATGAGGATTTAAATTTGATTAAAGATGACTGATGAATAATATAATGACTTAGAAGAATAATGACAAAATGGAAGATTGCAAGGAACTGACGGATGACTGAAAGACACACTAATAATTAACAAAATTAAATACCACAAAAAGAAGCATTCATTTCCACAATAAAAAAATACGCTATGAACTAAAAAAAATGGAAGACTGGACATACACTGAACAAAATTATACAAAACTACGTTTATATGTCAACTAAAATGAAGATAAAAAAATTAATGACTGATCAACCATTGTACTGAATTATACACATTGAATCCTATTAACTTCCACCTATTTTTTTACTAGCAATCTACATGAAACACATGGGGCTATCTACATGAAAAAACATAAATTACCTAGGTGATAGTGAAAAAATACAAATACCCTATTGCTGACCTAATAATAAAGGGGCTATTGACTCTATGGTACATCACCGAAATTGTCTCCAAAGCTACAAAATATTACCCACCAATGCCACCTAGAAGAGATAAAAAAAATTACACACGGAAATCCCCCATTTGGGCCGGCTGGGATAATACGCAGCGGCCTGTTTGAGCAGGCCCGTGTCCAGCTGGCCTGTTTGTAAATTTATTTTTTTTAAAAAAATCCCATTGTCGTCTTTTTCTACTTTTAATAATTTGCAAAAAAAGTTCTGAAAATTACAAAAATATAATTTTGATTTTTTTAATAGATCATAAGACGTTTGTGGATTAAAAAAATGTTCGCGATTTTGTAAAAAATGTTTGCTTATTCAAAAAGGTTCAAAATTTTGAAAACAAATGTTGATGAAATTGAACAAAAGTTTAACAATTCAAAAAATGTTCGTGAACGACAAAATATCCTAAAAATTCAAAAAAAAATCAGGACTTATAAATAGTATATTCATTCATAAATTGTTTGCTGATTCAAAAAATGATCATGCACTTTAAAAAAATGTTCGTTAAATCAAAAAATGTTCATGAATATCAAAAATTGTTCCACCAATTTCCCAAAAAATGTTCGCCAATTAAAGAAAATTGTTTTAAAAAAATTCACGATTTTATAGAAAATGTTAGGAAATAGTATAATGTATTCATGAATTCAAAAAAAATTGATTTTAAAAAATGTTCAAAAATATGAAAAAGTGCTCACGAATTTGAACATGTTCGCAATTTCAAATATGTTCAAGAGTTTAAAAAAGGTTCATGATTTGAAAAATTATTCATGATTTCACGAAAGAAATTGAAAGTGATAGTGTATCTCAGTGATGCAGGAGATTATGTGTTTTATCCTGTTGCAGCGCACGGGCCTTTTGCTTGTATATTCAACGAACTGAGTCCCAAAAATTCTACATACAAGGTCCATTCTCCCTCACTAGATGGAAAGTGTGGCTTGCCGCACCACCGCACCCCTGCCAGGTACGGTCATATCGAACCTGGTAGGAAATGCGGCTTGCCTCACCCCTGCCAGGTGCGGCCATATCCGACTTGGTAACAAAGAAACTTGAGTATTGCATATAAAATAGAACATAGCAAAAGCACCATCCATGAACCGACCCAAAAAAATTTAGGCATCTATAATGCCTCAGTTTTGATGGGACCTTAACCAAAAGAGATATAGATACTTATATAACAATAATGGTCCAGTACAATTAAGTTTAGTTGCATGCCACATGCCAACCCAATCAACACCAATCCCATATAGCTCAGTACACCATATAAATTCCAGGATAGAAAGGTATGAAGGTGGTGACGGATAAAAGAAAATCCATGGCTAGTGATATATCTTAAAGAAAGCAATAACACATAATATGATCCGCATTTAGAAAGTCAAGAGGAAAGCGCAAAAGACTTGATGCGAGTCATTTTTACAGAAGAATGCGCTGAGGTTCAAATAGCGGTCGGTGGAGGACATCATGGTAGCTCATGGTATAATACAACATGAGGGTCATCGGTGTAGAGGCAAATGGTTCCCAACAGCAATTGGCACGGAGATCCTTCCATCAGTAATCAAGTAAACGGTGAATGCCTGTGGAAAAAGCATCTGAGTATAGGTGTTCACTTTGCTGAATAAAGAAACATATGCCCAGATATTTTTATGTGAAGTGCAGTATAAACTTCAAAATATCAAGAGCTTTCAACTGATCTCAAAAGCCAAAACAGGTCGTATGAACAAAACAAAACAAACCTTTATCTTCTATGAAAGCCGAGTGCAAAATGAATAATACGATAAAGAGATGGGAATTCAAATTTCACAAAACTATGGATGATTATGTCATGGTACTCAATAACCATGTGTACACCTACAACCTGATAATAGCTAGAAGATATATACTCTCTTTTTCATGCATGAAAAGACCCTTTGGTGAACCTGGGCATCGCCCTAGTACATGTAGCAAGGGATTTGCTATCTCTTCAAAGCATAGAAAGTAGAAAAACTATTTCTATACAAACAAAGGAATAGTTTATTTGTACCTCTTATAATTAGCAAGCATGGTACCATCATAAGAACAAAAAAATTGTACAGCAAAGGGAAAGTGTTAACTGATTCAAGGTGGAATTTACAAATCTCACTCTCATGATGACTAATATAGGTTTCGAACTCTGAAAAATAGACTGAGACCATCATGTTATAGTTATATCCGATGAGCAACAACATATATGAAGTTTTAACATCCTGCTATCATCCATTTACGTTCATGGTAGATTAAACACGTTTTTCCTACTGAAGTATGTATAATAATTCATCAAGGGGGAAGCACATATCTTGAATTAGCTTAGAATGTTCTCATCAAGTAACAGTTTTGATAGTAAGCACAATGGCCATCACATCCAGTCTTTATAGTACGAAGATCAGAAGGCTCTGCAAAAAAATTTAGATCTCTTCAGTAGCAGCGGATCAACTAAATTCAAACAGAGAAAAAACTTGGTATGATAAGCTAAAAAACATCAAAATGAACAAAAAGGGATGTATCTAAAACTAAAATACATCTAGATACATCCCCTTTTATTCATTTTGATGACAAGTATTTCCGGACGGAGGGAGTACCATATTATAAAGTACACCACAGCTAAATCGGTAGAAAATATCTTCTGAGGTAAGCGGCATAACCATTTTCAACTAAATGCATATAGAATTATAGAGAACAAAATGGTAAGTGGCATATGCATAGTATAGTAGCTTCAGGTTGCATACATTTGTGATAAACACAGAAGAGAAACCATGTTGGCCGATCAAGAATACAACAATTACATACTTGGTTTGCACTGATGGCATCTTATTGTAGAGTAACTCTGTCAAAATGCGCCACAAAATAATGTATAAAAAATGTTGCCTTCATTTTTTCCAAGTATCATTTACATGTTCCTTATGAGATCTCTTTAGTGGCAGGAGATACAATATTGTTTCACACTGAAAACTTCAATTGTGAAGTAATGACATATTAGTGGAGGGACCAGACCAAATAATTGAGAGATTAGTCATAACCCAAAAGGGTTGTTCTGTATAGAACACTAATTAGATCATGTGAAATCGGAGAAAGAGTTTGACACCAACAATATGCAACAAAACTATAGATCAACATGATAGAACATACATTTGGTTCTATCACACTCAATCTAATATAAAACATGTTCACCTCCAGAATTTCAATGGCTCCATCAAATTATAGAAAGGGTTGTTGTACTAATGAACATGGGTAATGTCAATGTACTACATTATTCAAAACCCCTCTGATCAAGTGGATAGCAAAATAGTATGAAATCTTATGGTCACCCAAGAGAATCAGCGTTTCAAAGTTTAATAGCAAGCATACCTTATTAAACAGCAGATACTCTTCTTCACTCCAAGAGTGAATGCAAGGACGGCGTGCTCACAGGTCTGGTCATTCTTGAGGTACCATCCTCAAAACCAACGGTGGTGGAGTCAACGATGAGCACATCATAGTCAACCTGGGATAAACAAAACAAAAAGAACACAATTTCAGCGATATGAGATAGATCAAAGAGGTAGAGTTTGAGCTGTGAAAAGAAAATCACTACTCTGGACCATAATGCCATCATACAAGCATTTCTTCTTTTTCCATAATCAAACAAAATCAAAAGAACACGAATAACTTATACTCCCTCCATCCGGAAATACTCGTCGGAGGAATGGATGTATCTAGATGTATTTTAGTTCTAGATACATTCATTTTTATGCATTTCTCCGACGAGTATTTCCGGACGGAGGGAGTATTTAAGATTGTATTAACTAAATAACCTAACTACGTGTAACCTGGCTCTGCATAGATTAAAAGAAGGCACCTACATGTAAGAAAACACCTTTTGTGTGATTAAGAATATCCAAGTTTCTTTCTCTGTGTGTAAATATTTGTGATTGCACAACTCAAGAAGGTTTTAATCCGAAAACAGAGCAATTCAAGCTTGAGATTTCTAAAATGCAGGACATTGAATCATGCTCATAATTGAAAGAGATTAGTGAAATTCAAAACAATCAATTTAGAGAACCCGCTAATATAAAACTGTTTGAGGTTTAAAAATAAGCATGCTCGAATCGACCTACCAAAACACGTCTTACCATGCCTGTCGACATCTGAAATATTCATCATTTGGTATCTCTTTGATAGTTTTCAGATTTCCGTTTGATTCGAGGAAAAGAATTAACTCGCCAAACTTTTCACATATGTCGAGGGCAGCCTTGCAAAGGCAAGGACGCCTAAATCTAGTGTTGCCACCGCCGCTTGATCTGAAGTAGAAGGGGTGAGAAATATTAGATCAGATGGTACAGGATTTATGCTGGCAAAGCAATATTTGGACTTTCATATTTCCCAAAAGTCCTATGAAAATTCTTTTACAGAGTCAAAGAAAAGCAAATCTTCTCACGATAAAGAAACCTGCAACATGTTTTTAAATACAAGCCAGATCATCTTATTTCAGAAATTTGGAATTTATACAACTCCTTTAAATAAATTCAGATGAAAATAACAGCACAGTTTTGTAAGGAAAAACCGATCCGCTTGAAGTAAAGATATCAGTTCCAAAAATCGTTGTGTATCTTCTTGACCAATCACGTCCAATTTACAAAAAGAACACATAGTTATCCAATGAGGGTCTGCCGTAATGCACACAATCTATAAATATATGAGTTATCGGTAGAAGTAGTTGACAACAAACTATAAGCACCAAATCCTAGAACTGTTCTGTGTCGGGCGACCAAAAGCATGTTTATCAATGTAAAACATAAACATATTTGTAGTACACAAGACAGATCTTTGGGAGTTCTGGTCTAAAAAATATGAGCATGATAGAAAAAAGGAATGTGCATATCTAGCAAGTGGGTTGTAACATCTACCGGGGCCAAAAAATAGGAATTAAGGTCCATATACTGTTTGGAAACTTCACCGATCGTCAAATATAAGTTGATTATTTAAAATAAACGCTAATGTGTAAGAAAGGCTAATATATCCAAAATAAACGACAGTAACACATAAAAAAGGTTGTTTTCCTTTTCATATAAAAAGGCTGACTATTAACAATTTGTACCCCGACTAAATCAGAATTTTAAAAAGTTTTTCACACAATGGGGACCCTACGCACCCAAACATGCAGCCAGAGAGTAACAGGGTTACTGGCATTGGACAAAGATAATACAATGAAGACCTCATTTGCAGGGCACCAAAAAGTAGAGCAACGTAGTTTGGTTCGTACATTGACAAGAACAATGATTACGGCGGTGCCAACATTGCCAACATTGACCAAACAATGTGCCCGCAAAAAAATAAAAAAATTGACCAAACAATGATGCTCTTGTGTTTTTTGTCAAGGAATTTCCAAAATATGTGGTTCTATCATCTATTGGTGAATACTACATGACCTGCACCAAAATGTATTATAGTTCAAACCAAGTGTTTTACAAGGAATTTATCTTTGTCATTCAAACTGTTGAAAAAGGAACTTGATAGGTTGTTCACAAGAGAGAAAAATCACCTCCGTCCGCTAGATTCCTGTTCTCTTCTTTCTCAGATCTATGCACGTCCATTTTAGAAAGCCTATATATTAGCAAGTCAAAATCAGAGTGCGGAAATGAGAAGCAAAGAGGAGCACATCCTAATCTTGCATTCCAAAATAGCTATACGTGATGCTTTTCGTTGCTTTGCACTTTGCCGAGCAAGCAAAATCTATAACAAAAGAAATGTACGCATACATATTAGGATGAAATTCGTCATATAGATCAATATAACTAAGGCAACAAATAATATTTCAGGCTACTACCGTGTATGCTTTAAATAGTCTTTTTCACTACAAATAATGTTTGTTCTTTGTCAAAACATACAAGAATGTAAGGAACAAAGTCATACACAAGGGGAGAGAAATACGTCTTGTAACATTCTTCAAGCCAAATTTTAGTAGATTCCTACAAGAGAGACTCACCATAAAATTGGTTCCATTCTTTGAATAACCACTTCATGGAAATCCCTTACAATCTATTCAGACCAATCCATCAACTAAAAAATTGTAGTGTTCTTCACCGCTGAACTCTGATTCAATAACTGAAGGGTGTGTCTTTTGCATATACTATCTTGCATGTTTTCAGCTGTCTTTTCCCCTCCAAATGATAATTTTCTCCTTGCCAAAAGACACGAGAATGCAAGCAACAAGGTCCTGCAGAAATAAGGTGAGAGAAATGCATCCTGTTACAGGTGAAGTCAAACATAATCATATATGTGCCTAATTATATCATTAGTATCTGTTTAAATTGCCCGTTAGACACATGTTAGATGAAAAAGAAGTATGCTGCAGGTAATTCAAAAAATCTATATATATCCTAGAAAAGTAAGTGATTGTCATTTTATCGAAGGCTTTGGCCTGAAGCCATTCCTTCTTTTTCTCTAGAAGACACCAAAGAATAAATGATGCACGGCTAGCCTATCGAGGCTCTTTAGCCCATATGGTTTCTCATATAACCTAGGTGTACGTCGTTCCTTTCTCTATAGACCACAATTTAGCTGGCGTTTGTTGTTATTGTAGAATTAAGAAATCAACGGAATGACAAATGGATACATTTAACATCACAAAAGGCCACCAAATCTCGAAGAAAATAAATCGCTAATGTAACTTGAGTACACCCCTACAAATTAGTCTTACTTCCTGTTACAAACAAAAATATCAGATTGGTCATCTCTCCAAACCATGAATAAACACCAAAGCAGTTTGTGGCTCAAACATGACACTTAACAGGAATATTAGAATGCGGAAATTAATGACTGTAGGAATAACATGCCCAAGGGTAGCAAATAAACAGAAGCTGACGAGCTTACCAACACAAAATGATGGACTGAAAGTGTTTATTTAATTTCAATGCTCTGAAAATACCCAACACATACATGCAGCAAGCAGCACATAAAACCTCTTGCTTGGTCTATGGTGTTATCTTTGTGACAGAACTGTTAATCTCCTTTCCCCTCTTCATCCGAATTTGCAGCCCATGCTCCTCCTGCCAGGTCCCAAGAGGCGATTAGGGAGGAGGAAATGCATCAGCAGATCGAGCTCAGAGATGAAAATAAAAGTGAGGGGGAAGAGGGCATGGGCATGGCTTACCGTCGCGATTTGTTGCCGCTCCCCCTCTTCTGGATCCTCCCAGCGACGCGTGGTGAGGAAGAGAATGGCCTCTGCAGGAGTGCCTCGCCAGAGCCGGAGATGCAGCGGGCCTGGGACGGTTTTTGGCACCGGATCGATCCACTGGTGCCTGTCGGCGTCGCCTAGGGCGCAGCCGGTGGCGACGGCGCACTCCGCACGGCTTCCTCCCGTCGATGGCGCGACGACCCACTGCTCCAGTGGCTGCGGTGGCTCGTGCTCCTCCTTGCCGCGTCTCCTCCGTGTGTGGCGCCGACGGACTGACCGCTGCCCTTCCGCATCTCTCCCTCCACTCTTTTCTTCTCCTCCCTAGCACTCTCTCTCACTTTCCTCTCTATCTCTCTCTCTTGCAGAGGAAACTGCCGGCCGCCGCAGTGAGCTCATCGGATCCACAACCCCATGTCGCCTAGCGACCGGATCCGCCCGGATGTGTCCATGTCCGGACAACGCGAGTGCGGCAAGCTCGGCGGGGAGAGCAGCGGCGACGTGTGGCGGGAGAAGAACAACGAGGAGGGAGGAGGGGAACACGGCCGGAGGAACGAAGGAGAGGGGCGTGAGCGCGAGGGGGAGACGGGGGCGACGGGGGCGGAGGCGAGGACGGGAGGAGGAGAAGGGGAGGCTAGGGTTACACACGGGCATGCGGCCTTTTATACGCCAGCCTGTGAAAAGACGATAATGCCCTCGGTGGAGCATGAGATTTACAGGCGGTGGCACACAAGGGTGGACACTATTCATTGTAGCAGTGTTTGAGACCTTTCCATCTCATGATCCGATGGCGATGTCGGTCCCGGAGATCCATCGCGCTCGGGAGACGATCCGACGGCCCAGAATCGAAACAGCTGAGGAGGCTTCATTTGTATCCACAATCTAACAATGGGATGCTAATGAAGAGCACGTACACAACACACTGAACTAACAGAAATGGCAGAAAAAACACCACCACTTTCGACCCAATAAAACACATGCTAGCACAGCCCCCGTCAGCTGTCAGCTGAACCGATGAGCAAAGAGCAATAACTCATTTTTACATCATTGACCAAAGTTATCTCATGTGAAATTCAAAACAAATAATTCATATGCTATTCTCGAGTGGAGGCGGGGTGGACATACGAAGACACGAAGACAAACAGATTATATTCAACGCTACCAATTTTGCTATCGTCGCTAGGTTCGGCTGGATGGCTACCAATTTCTCCCCCATCACCCCGCATAGCTGCACTCGAACACCGAGGAGAATCGGATTTTGGCTCTCGGACCAGAATGAGGTGGCTGCTCTTCATCTAAAATGAATTGAATCAAAAAGGGGAAAAGGGGATGCACGGGCCTACACAGTGCCTTACTGGTCGTATGCTGAAGTCAGCTACGCATGAGCCTACAGAGTGCCTTACTGGTCGTGCGCCGAAGTCAGCTCCTCCCCCCTCCACACACACACACACACTCTTAGAAGCTCACCCCCTCTAGAAAATGACACAACTGAAAAGGACACCCTACATGGGTCGGAGTCCAAACAAGGAGTGTGCGACCCACGACCTGAATAAAAAGACCAACGGCAAATAAACCCGACACCACTCGCGAGTGACAGACAAATGAGGCAGCCACAAAAATTCAACCTAAAGCCAAATAAAAAACAGATGACTGATTTTTAAGTGTATATTTTAGCAGAGAAGAACATCGGTGCTAACAAGATTTAAGAAACCAGCGAGATTAACTTAGGAGACGGGACGGGACAAATTCTAACAACAATTACACTTGCTAGATTTTTCATAGCAAGGAAGGATGCATCTCATAGCCTGAATCACATGCTTCGACATTATGTGAAGATTCACTATTCAATTAGGACAGAGTAATTTCTATCCACATTCTATGGCAAACAATACAAAGGAGGTAACTGCGGCTCCCTCCACATTTTTGCATCCGGGCTTGGGACAGGCAAAGGCAGTGTTAAACCACAACAATACAAAAACACAAGTTATACAACACCAATCATTCAGCAAAGCATACAGGCCACACCATCAAGCAAATGCAATACACACATGGTCACACAAGCACACACACAATCAAGCACTTGCACACAATCAAGACAAAAGAAACAGACATAGATACGGACACATCACACACACAGTCACACACACAATGTAGCACTTGCACACAAGAAACAGACTCCCTCCACATTTTCACATCCGGGCTTGGGATCGGCAAAGGCAGTGTTAAGCCACAACAACCAATCATTCAGCAAAGCATACAAGCCACACACACAGTCAAGCCACACACAGTCATTGTCAAAATACAATACTCACACAGTCACACATCACAGTCAAATGCACAATATTCACACAATCACACACAGAGTCAAACACACAGTAACGCATCACAGTCAAATGCAATATTCACACACAATCAAACACACAGTGACACACACAGACAGTCAAGCCACACACACAAGAGAGTCAAGCCACACAAAGTTGGACACACACAGAATGAAGCGCTTGCACACAAGAAACAGAAATAGATAGGGCACAAACAGAAAACAAATACATCAAAGACCGAAGTAAACTCAGAAAGCTATAAAGAAATACCAGAACCTGAATGACTAAACTGATTTCTCTCGAGGCGGGAGGGTGATTCAGATCTTCGTTCCCGAAAACGATTAGAGGTTGATTAGGTTGATTAAGCGATTATCTTCAACACTACCCACAAGTTTGTAGGACTATGAACAGAAAAGAAAAGTTAAATGTGTTCTTGTTCTACTTACTAGAGAAAGCAAGGCATGTAACATGAGCAAAATTCTTATAGAAAATCTGGCTAAGGTAAGCCATTCATACCTAAAAAATTATACGTTTCAAGTTGACAACAGTGATTGCCTCTCATCGCTTCCAAGCCGGTGGCTAGCCTGAAATGGCATGAGCAACTTAAAATGTGAGTGACCACAATGTAAATGATTTATTCTTGAAAGCAAGAAAAGTAGCTTACCTCATGAGCAGCACCAACAGTCATATTAGAAAAGAAGATTTAGATGACCTGTGATGTAATAAGCATCATATGAGTCAAAAATACTTGGGAATCAGTTTATGATCAAAGTTATCAAGGAATCAAGGATTCAGTTTAAAACAAGTCAAACAAACTGATCAAAATTCATAATCCGGCCATTTGAAAGGATAGAAACTTACCGATGATTTTGTGTATCTTGTAACTCCAATAATCCACTTGGTTTTGTCGTCTTTGACTTTAGCTATAGGTGAGAAGAACCTAAGAACAAATAGAAGTACCCGATTCCTGCAATGTTCAAATGTGTGGTACACGTTATGATGTGCAGGAAAGAATGAGGAAGTGGCAGGGCTAGGAATCTGGTAACAAAGAGGGCCAAGGCCAGGCTACATTATCCCAATAAGATGCAAGTTGTTTGACGGTACCTTCTAGGAAGAACTTTTGCTATTTCTGCCCATCTATTCCCATATACCCGATGGGCATTAATCAGTGCATGTTCCTCCTCAATAGTCCAAGCTTCTCTCTGTATGTATGAATTCAAAATCAGCTTCATATTTACCAATCAGCTCTTCACATAACCAATGTGTTTCTAAATTAGTAAACATTCCCTGTTTGTCTTGCACAAAGGGGGAAATGCAAAATACAATCCATAAACCATAAAAATAAAACAATCAAAAGAGTACCTCTCTTGACATTTCTTGCCTATATGTCCACCTTGCAATGAGACCATTTTGTTGGTCCATACTGCATTTTGAGCACAAATATCAGGTGCCAATAGGTAGTTATGGATACGGTACATCTAAAAACAGAAGTAGCAAAATTTGGCTAAATAAAAGTTTTGGGACTGTCGCAAAATGTAAAGAACGTAAATATACCTGCATTGTATGCAAACCCAACCCATCAGCATCATGTCTAGATCTACATGGCTGTACCTTAAATACTTAGAAAAGCGTTATTCCAGTGACTAGACAACAATAATACAAAAAAGAGTATGGTATCCACATAAGACATAATCACAAAAAAGTTTAGAAAAAAGAATAGTGTTAGATCTGTTCAAATTCAACAAACAACAATCAATCCTGACATATAAAACACAAGTTATACAAACCACACCGTCAAGCAAATGCAATACACGCATGGTCACACAAGCACACACCCAATCAAGCACTTGCACACAATCAAGACAAAAGAAATGTATATAGATACGACACACACACACACAATCACACACACAATGTAGCACTTGCACACAAGAAACAGACTCCCTCCACATTTTCACATCCGGGCTTGGGACCGGCAGAGGCAGTGTTAAGCCACAACAACCAATCATTCAGCAAAGCATACAAGCCACACACACACAGTCAAGCCACACACAGTCATTGTCAAAATACAATACTCACACAGTCACACATCACAGTCAAATGCACAATATTCACACAATCACACACACACAGTCAAACACACAGTAACGCATCACAGTCAAATGCAATATTCACACACAGTCAAACACACGGTGACACACACAGCCAGTCAAGCCACACACACAAGAGTCAAGCCACACAAAGTCAGACACACACAGAATGGAGCGCTTGCACACAAGAAACAGAAATAGATAGGGGCACAAACAGAAAGCAAATACATGAAAGACCGAAGTAAACTCAGAAAGCTATAAAGAAATACCAGAACCTGGATGATTAAACTGATTTCTCTCGAGGCGGGAGGGTGATTCCGATCTTCGTTCCTGAAAACGATTAGAGGTTGATTAGGTTGATTAAGCGATTATCTTCAACACTACCCACAAGTTTGTAGGACTATGAACAGAAAAGAAAAGTTAAATGCGTTCTTCTTCTAATTACTAGAGAAAGCAAGGCACGTAACATGAGCAAAATTCTTATAGAAAATCTGGCTAAGGTAAGCCATTCATACCTAAAAAATTATACGCTTCAAGTTGACAACAGTGATTGCCTCCCATCGCTTCCAAGCGGTGGCTAGCTTTGAAATGGCATGAGCAACTTAAAATATGAGTGACCACAATGTAAATGATTTATTCTTGAAAGCAAGAAAAGTAGCTTACCTCATGAGCAGCACCAACAGTCATATTAGAAAAGAAGATTTAGATGACCTGTGATGTAATAAGCATCATATGAGTTAGAAATACTTGGGAATCAGTTTATGATCAAAGTTATCAAGGAATCAAGGATTCAGTTTAAAACAAGTCAGACAAACTGATCAAAATTCATAATCCGGCCATTTGAAAGGATAGAAACTTACCGATGATTTTGTGTATCTTGTAACTCCAATAATCCACTTGGTTTTGTCGTCTTTGACTTTAGCTATAGGTGAGAAGAACCTAAGAACAAATAGAAGTACCCGATTCCTGCAATGTTCAAATGTGTGCTACACGTTATGATGTGCAGGAAAGAATGAGGAAGTGGCGGGGGCTAGAAATCTGGTAACAAAGAGGGCCAAGGCTAGGCTACATTATCCCAATAAGATGCAAGTTGTTTGACGGTACCTTCTAGGAAGAACTTTTGCTATTTCTGCCCATCTGTTCCCATATACCCGATGGGCATTAATCAGTGCATGTTCCTCCTCAATAGTCCAAGCTTCTCTCTGTATGTATGAATTCAAAATCAGCTTCATATTTACCAATCAGCTCTTCACATAACCAGTGTGTTTCTAAATTAGTAAACATTCCATGTTTGTCTTGCACAAAGGGGGAAATGCAAAATACAATCCATAAACCATAAAAAAAAACAATCAAAAGAGTACCTCTCTTGACATTTCTTGCCTATATGTCCACCTTGCAATGAGACCATTTTGTTGGTCCATACTGCATTTTGAGCACAAATATCAGGTGCCAATAGGTAGTTATGGATACAGCGCATCTAAAACCAGAAGTAACAAAATTTGGCTAAATAAAAGTTTTGGGACTGTCGTAAAATGTAAAGAACGTAAATATACCTGCATTGTATGCAAACCCAACCCATCAGCATCATGTCTAGATCTACATGGTTGTACCTTAAATACTTAGAAAAGCGTTATTCCAGTGACTAGACAACAATAATACAAAAAAGAGTATGGTATCCACATAAGACATAATCACAAAAAAGTTTAGAAAAAAGAATAGTGTTAGATCTGTTCAAATTCAACAAACAACAATCAATCCTGACATATAAAACACAAGTTATACAAACCACACCGTCAAGCAAATGCAATACACGCATGGTCACACAAGCACACACCCAATCAAGCACTTGCACACAATCAAGACAAAAGAAACAGACATAGATACGGACACATCACACACACAGTCACACACACAATGTAGCACTTGCACACAAGAAACAGACTCCCTCCACATTTTCACATCCGGGCTTGGGACCGGCAGAGGCAGTGTTAAGCCACAACAACCAATCATTCAGCAAAGCATACAAGCCACACACACACACACACAGTCAAGCCACACACAGTCATTGTCAAAATACAATACTCACACAGTCACACATCACAGTCAAATGCACAATATTCACACAATCACACACACAGTCAAACACACAGTAACGCATCACAGTCAAATGCAATATTCACACACAGTCAAACACACGGTGACACACACAGACAGTCAAGCCACACACACAAGAGTCAAGCCACACAAAGTCGGACACACACAGAATGGAGCGCTTGCACACAAGAACAGAAATAGATAGGGGCACAAACAGAAAGCAAATACATGAAAGACCAAGTAAACTCGAAAGCTATAAAGAAATACCGAACTGAATGACTAAACTGATTTCTCTCGAGGCGGAGGGTGATTCGATCTTCGTTCTGAAAGCGATTAGAGGTTGATTAGGTTGATTAAGCGATTATCTTCAACACTACCCACAAGTTTGTAGGACTATGAACAGAAAAGAAAAGTTAAATGTGTTCTTGTTCTACTTACTAGAGAAAGCAAGGCATGTAACATGAGCAAAATTCTTATAGAAAATCTGGCTAAGGTAAGCCATTCATACCTAAAAATTATCGTTTCAAGTTGACAACGGTGATTGCCTCTCATCGCTTCCAAGCGGTGGCTAGCTTTGAAATGGCATGAGCAACTTAAAATGTGAGTGACCACAATGTAAATGATTTATTCTTGAAAGCAAGAAAAGTAGCTTACCTCATGAGCGGCACCACAGGTCATATTAGAAAAGAAGATTTAGATGACCTGTGATGTAATAAGCATCATATGAGTCAAAAATACTTGGGAATCAGTTTATGATCAAAGTTATCAAGGAATCAAGGATTGATTTAAAACAAGTCGACAAACCGATCAAAATTCATAATCCGCCATTTGAAAGGATAGAAACTTACCGATGATTTTGTGTATCTTGTAACTCCAATAATCCACTTGGTTTTGTCGTCTTTGACTTTAGCTATAGGTGAGAAGAACCTAAGAACAAATAGAAGTACCGATTCTGCAATGTTCAAATGTGTGGTACACGTTATGATGTGAGGAAAGAATGAGGAAGTGGTGGGGCTAGGAATCTGTAACAAAGAGGGCCAAGGCTAGGCTACATTATCCCAATAAGATGCAAGTTGTTTGACGGTACCTTCTAGGAAGAACTTTTGCTATTTCTGCCCATCTATTCCCATATACCCGATGGGCATTAATCAGTGCATGTTCCTCCTCAATAGTCCAAGCTTCTCTCTGTATGTATGAATTCAAAATCAGCTTCATATTTACCAATCAGCTCTTCACATAACCAGTGTGTTTCTAAATTAGTAAACATTCCCTGTTTGTCTTGCACAAAGGGGGAAATGCAAAATACAATCCATAAACCATAAAAATAAAACAATCAAAAGAGTACCTCTCTTGACATTTCTTGCCTATATGTCCACCTTGCAATGAGACCATTTTGTTGGTCCATATTGCATTTTGAGCACAAATGTCAGGTGCCAATAGGTAGTTATGGATCTGTAGATCTAAAAAGCAAGTAGCAAAATTTGGCTAAATAAAAGTTTTGGGACTGTCGCATAAAATGTAAAAACGTAAATATACCGCATTGTATGCAAACCCAACCCATCAAACATCATGTCTAGATCTACATGGTTGTACCTTAAATACTTAGAAAAGCGTTATTCCAAAGGACTGGACAACAATAATACAAAAAAGAGTATGGTATCCACATAAGACATAATCACAAAAAAGTTTAGAAAAAGAATAGTGTTAGATCTGTTCAAATTCAACAAACAACAATCAATCCTGACATATAAAACACAAGTTATACAAACCACACCGTCAAGCAAATGCAATACACGCATGGTCACACAAGCACACACCCAATCAAGCACTTGCACACAATCAAGACAAAAGAAACAGACATAGATATGGACACATCACACACACAGTCACACACACAATGTAGCACTTGCACACAAGAAACAGACTCCCTCCACATTTTCACATCCGGGCTTGGGACCGGCAGAGGCAGTGTTAAGCCACAACAACCAATCATTCAGCAAAGCATACAAGCCACACACACACAGTCAAGCCACACACAGTCATTGTCAAAATACAATACTCACACAATCACACATCACAGTCAAATGCACAATATTCACACAATCACACACACAGTCAAACACACAGTAACGCATCACAGTCAAATGCAATATTCACACACAGTCAAACACACAGTGACACACACAGACAGTCAAGCCACACACACAAGAGAGTCAAGCCACACAAAGTCGGACACACACAGAATGGAGCGCTTGCACACAAGAAACAGAAATAGATAGGGGCACAAACAGAAAGCAAATACATGAAAGACCGAAGTAAACTCAGAAAGCTATAAAGAAATACCAGAACCTGAATGACTAAACTGATTTCTCTCGAGGCGGGAGGGTGATTCAGATCTTCGTTCCTGAAAACGATTAGAGGTTGATTAGGTTGATTAAGCGATTATCTTCAACACTACCCACAAGTTTGTAGGACTATGAACAGAAAAGAAAAGTTAAATGTGTTCTTCTTCTAATTACTAGAGAAAGCAAGGCACGTAACATGAGCAAAATTCTTATAGAAAATCTGGCTAAGGTAAGCCATTCATACCTAAAAAATTATACGCTTCAAGTTGACAACAGTGATTGCCTCCCATCGCTTCCAAGCGGTGGCTAGCTTTGAAATGGCATGAGCAACTTAAAATATGAGTGACCACAATGTAAATGATTTATTCTTGAAAGCAAGAAAAGTAGCTTACCTCATGAGCAGCACCAACAGTCATATTAGAAAAGAAGATTTAGATGACCTGTGATGTAATAAGCATCATATGAGTCAGAAATACTTGGGAATCAGTTTATGATCAAAGTTATCAAGGAATCAAGGATTGATTTAAAACAAGTCGATAAACCGATCAAAATTCATAATCCGCCATTTGAAAGGATAGAAACTTACCGATGATTTTGTGTATCTTGTAACTCCAATAATCCACTTGGTTTTGTCGTCTTTGACTTTAGCTATAGGTGAGAAGAACCTAAGAACAAATAGAAGTACCGATTCTGCAATGTTCAAATGTGTGGTACACGTTATGATGTGCGAGGAAAGAATGAGGAAGTGGCGGGGCTAGGAATCTGGTAACAAAGAGGGCCAAGGCTAGGCTACATTATCCCAATAAGATGCAAGTTGTTTGACGGTACCTTCTAGGAAGAACTTTTGCTATTTTCGCCCATCTATTCCCATATACCCGATGGGCATTAATCGATGCATGTTCCTCCTCAATAGTCCAAGCTTCTCTCAGTATGTATGAATTCAAAATCAGCTTCATATTTACCAATCAGCTCTTCACATAACCAAGTGTGTTTCTAAATTAGTAAACATTCCTGTTTGTCTTGCACAAAGGGGAAATGCAAAATACAATCCATAAACCATAAAATAAAACAATCAAAAGAGTACCTCTCTTGACATTTCTTGCCTATATGTCCACCTTGCAATGAGACCATTTTGTTGGTCCATCTGCATTTTGAGCACAAATATCGGTGCCAATAGGTAGTTATGGATCAACAAGATCTAAAAAGCAAGTAACAAAATTTGGCTAAATAAAAGTTTTGGGACTGTCGTAAAATGTAAAGAACGTAAATATACCTGCATTGTATGCAAACTCAACCCATCAGCATCATGTCTAGATCTACATGGATGTACCTTAAATACTTAGAAAAGCGTTATTCCAATGACTAGACAACAATAATACAAAAAAGAGTATGGTATCCACATAAGACATAATCACAAAAAAGTTTAGAAAAAAGAATAGTGTTAGATCTGTTCAAATTCAACAAACAACAATCAATCCTGACATATAAAACACAAGTTATACAAACCACACCGTCAAGCAAATGCAATACACGCATGGTCACACAAGCACACACCCAATCAAGCACTTGCACACAATCAAGACAAAAGAAACAGACATAGATACGGACACATCACACACACAGTCACACACACAATGTAGCACTTGCACACAAGAAACAGACTCCCTCCACATTTTCACATCCGGGCTTGGGACCGGCAGAGGCAGTGTTAAGCCACAACAACCAATCATTCAGCAAAGCATACAAGCCACACACACACACACAGTCAAGCCACACACAGTCATTGTCAAAATACAATACTCACACAGTCACACATCACAGTCAAATGCACAATATTCACACAATCACACACACACAGTCAAACACACAGTAACGCATCACAGTCAAATGCAATATTCACACACAGTCAAACACACAGTGACACACAGACAGTCAAGCCACACACACAAGAGAGTCAAGCCACACAAAGTCGACACACACAGAATGGGCGCTTGCACACAAGAAATGTAAATAGATAGGGGCACAAACAGAAAGCAAATACATGAAAGACCAAGTAAACTCGTAAAGCTATAAAGAAATACGTAACACGGATGATTAAACTGATTTCTCTCGAGGCGGGAGGGTGATTCCGATCTTCGTTCCTGAAAACGATTAGAGGTTGATTAGGTTGATTAAGCGATTATCTTCAACACTACCCACAAGTTTGTAGGACTATGAACAGAAAAGAAAAGTTAAATGCGTTCTTCTTCTAATTACTAGAGAAAGCAAGGCACGTAACATGAGCAAAATTCTTATAGAAAATCTGGCTAAGGTAAGCCATTCATACCTAAAAAATTATACGCTTCAAGTTGACAACAGTGATTGCCTCCCATCGCTTCCATGTCGGTGCCTAGCCTGAACTGGCATGAGCAACTTAAAATATGAGTGACCACAATGTAAATGATTTATTCTTGAAAGCAAGAAAAGTAGCTTACCTCATGAGCAGCACCAACAGTCATATTAGAAAAGAAGATTTAGATGACCTGTGATGTAATAAGCATCATATGAGTTAGAAATACTTGGGAATCAGTTTATGATCAAAGTTATCAAGGAATCAAGGATTCAGTTTAAAACAAGTCAGACAAACTGATCAAAATTCATAATCCGGCCATTTGAAAGGATAGAAACTTACCGATGATTTTGTGTATCTTGTAACTCCAATAATCCACTTGGTTTTGTCGTCTTTGACTTTAGCTATAGGTGAGAAGAACCTAAGAACAAATAGAAGTACCCGATTCCTGCAATGTTCAAATGTGTGCTACACGTTATGATGTGCAGGAAAGAATGAGGAAGTGGCGGGGGCTAGAAATCTGGTAACAAAGAGGGCCAAGGCTAGGCTACATTATCCCAATAAGATGCAAGTTGTTTGACGGTACCTTCTAGGAAGAACTTTTGCTATTTCGCCCATCTATTCCCATATACCCGATGGGCATTAATCGCTGCATGTTCCTCCTCAATAGTCCAAGCTTCTCTCTGTATGTATGAATTCAAAATCAGCTTCATATTTACCAATCAGCTCTTCACATAACGGTGTGTTTCTAAATTAGTAAACATTCCCTGTTTGTCTTGCACAAAGGGGGAAATGCAAAATACAATCCATAAACCATAAAAATAAAACAATCAAAAGAGTACCTCTCTTGACATTTCTTGCCTATATGTCCACCTTGCAATGAGACCATTTTGTTGGTCCATACTGCATTTTGAGCACAAATATCAGGTGCCAATAGGTAGTTATGGATCTGGTAGATCTAAAAGCAAGTAGCAAAATTTGGCTAAATAAAAGTTTTGGGACTGTCGTAAAATGTAAAGAACGTAAATATACCTGCATTGTATGCAAACCCAACCCATCAGCATCATGTCTAGATCTACATGGTTGTACCTTAAATACTTAGAAAAGCGTTATTCCAGTGACTAGACAACAATAATACAAAAAAGAGTATGGTATCCACATAAGACATAATCACAAAAAGTTTAGAAAAAGAATAGTGTTAGATCTGTACAAATTCAACAAACAACAATCAATCCTGACATATAAAACACAAGTTATACAAACCACACCGTCAAGCAAATGCAATACACGCATGGTCACACAAGCACACACCCAATCAAGCACTTGCACACAATCAAGACAAAAGAAATAGACATAGATACGGACACATCACACACACAGTCACACACACAATGTAGCACATGCACACAAGAAGCAGACTCCTCCACATTTTCACATCCGGCTTGGGACCGCAGAGGAGGCGATGTTAAGCCACAACAACCAATCATTCAAAGAAAGCATACAAGCCACACACACACACACAGTCAAGCCACACAGTCATTGTCAAAATACAATACTCACACACAATCACACATCACGATCAAATGCACAATATTCACACAATCACACACACAGTCAAACACACAAGAACGCATCACATCAAATGCAATATTCACACACAGTCAAACACACGGTGACACACACAGACAGTCAAGCCACACACACAAGAGTCAAGCCACACAAAGTCGGACACACACAGAATGGGCGCTTGCACACAAGAAATGAAATAGATAGGGGCACAAACAGAAAGCAAATACATGAAAGACCAAGTAAACTCGTAAAGCTATAAAGAAATACGAACACGAATGACTAAACTGATTTCTCTCGAGGCGGGAGGGTGATTCAGATCTTCGTTCCTGAAAACGATTAGAGGTTGATTAGGTTGATTAAGCGATTATCTTCAACACTACCCACAAGTTTGTAGGACTATGAATGTAAAAGAAAAGTTAAATGTGTTCTTGTTCTACTTACTAGAGAAAGCAAGGCATGTAACATGAGCAAAATTCTTATAGAAAATCTGGCTAAGGTAAGCCATTCATACCTAAAAATTATCGCTTCAAGTTGACAACGGTGATTGCCTCTCATCGCTTCCAAGCGGTGGCTAGCCTTTGAAATGGCATGAGCAACTTAAAATGTGAGTGACCACAATGTAAATGATTTATTCTTGAAAGCAAGAAAAGTAGCTTACCTCATGAGCAGCACCAACAGTCATATTAGAAAAGAAGATTTAGATGACCTGTGATGTAATAAGCATCATATGAGTCAAAAATACTTGGGAATCAGTTTATGATCAAAGTTATCAAGGAATCAAGGATTGATTTAAAACAAGTCAGACAAACTGATCAAAATTCATAATCCGGCCATTTGAAAGGATAGAAACTTACCGATGATTTTGTGTATCTTGTAACTCCAATAATCCACTTGGTTTTGTCGTCTTTGACTTTAGCTATAGGTGAGAAGAACCTAAGAACAAATAGAAGTACCCGATTCCTGCAATGTTCAAATGTGTGGTACACGTTATGATGTGCAGGAAAGAATGAGGAAGTGGCAGGGGCTAGGAATCTGGTAACAAAGAGGGCCAAGGCTAGGCTACATTATCCCAATAAGATGCAAGTTGTTTGACGGTACCTTCTAGGAAGAACTTTTGCTATTTCTGCCCATCTATTCCCATATACCCGATGGGCATCAATCAATGCATGTTCCTCCTCAATAGTCCAAGCTTCTCTCTGTATGTATGAATTCAAAATCAGCTTCATATTTACCAATCAGCTCTTCACATAACGGTGTGTTTCTAAATTAGTAAACATTCCCTGTTTGTCTTGCACAAAGGGGGAAATGCAAAATACAATCCATAAACCATAAAAATAAAACAATCAAAAGAGTACCTCTCTTGACATTTCTTGCCTATATGTCCACCTTGCAATGAGACCATTTTGTTGGTCCATACTGCATTTTGAGCACAAATATCAGGTGCCAATAGGTAGTTATGGATACAACAAGATCTAAAAACAGAAGTAGCAAAATTTGGCTAAATAAAAGTTTTGGGACTGCATAAAATGTAAAAAGTAAATATACGCATTGTATGCAAACCCAACCCATCAGCATCATGTCTAGATCTACATGGTTGTACCTTAAATACTTAGAAAAGCGTTATTCCAGTGACTGGACAACAATAATACAAAAAAGAGTATTGTATCCACATAAGACATAATCACAAAAAAGTTTAAGAAAAAGAATAGTGTTAGATCTGTTCAAATTCAACAAACAACAATCAATCCTGACATATAAAACACAAGTTATACAAACCACACCGTCAAGCAAATGCAATACACGCATGGTCACACAAGCACACACCCAATCAAGCACTTGCACACAATCAAGACAAAAGAGACATATAGATACACACACATCACACACACACACACACACAATGTAGCACTTGCACACAAGAAAGCAGACTCCTCCACATTTTCACATCCGGCTTGGGACCGGCAGAGGCAGTGTTAAGCCACAACAACCAATCATTCAGCAAAGCATACAAGCCACACACACACAGTCAAGCCACACACAGTCATTGTCAAAATACAATACTCACACAATCACACATCACAGTCAAATGCACAATATTCACACAATCACACACACACAGTCAAACACACAATAACGCATCACAGTCAAATGCAATATTCACACACAGTCAAACACACAGTGACACACACAGACAGTCAAGCCACACACACAAGAGAGTCAAGCCACACAAAGTCGGACACACACAGAATGGAGCGCTTGCACACAAGAAACAGAAATAGATAGGGGCACAAACAGAAAGCAAATACATGAAAGACCGAAGTAAACTCAGAAAGCTATAAAGAAATACCAGAACCTGAATGACTAAACTGATTTCTCTCGAGGCGGGAGGGTGATTCAGATCTTCGTTCCTGAAAACGATTAGAGGTTGATTAAGCGATTATCTTCAACACTACCCACAAGTTTGTAGGACTATGAACAGAAAAGAAAAGTTAAATGTGTTCTTGTTCTACTTACTAGAGAAAGCAAGGCATGTAACATGAGCAAAATTCTTATAGAAAATCTGGCTAAGGTAAGCCATTCATACCTAAAAAATTATACGTTTCAAGTTGACAACAGTGATTGCCTCTCATCGCTTCCAAGCGGTGGCTAGCTTTGAAATGGCATGAGCAACTTAAAATGTGAGTGACCACAATGTAAATGATTTATTCTTGAAAGCAAGAAAAGTAGCTTACCTCATGAGCAAGCACCAACAAATCATATTAGAAAAGAAGATTTAGATGACTGTGATGTAATAAGCATCATATGAGTCAGAAATACTTGGGAATCAGTTTATGATCAAAGTTATCAAGGAATCAAGGATTGATTTAAAACAAGTCGATAAACCGATCAAAATTCATAATCCGGCCATTTGAAAGGATAGAAACTTACCGATGATTTTGTGTATCTTGTAACTCCAATAATCCACTTGGTTTTGTCGTCTTTGACTTTAGCTATAGGTGAGAAGAACCTAAGAACAAATAGAAGTACCCGATTCCTGCAATGTTCAAATGTGTGGTACACGTTATGATGTGCAGGAAAGAATGAGGAAGTGGCAGGGGCTAGGAATCTGGTAACAAAGAGGGCCAAGGCTAGGCTACATTATCCCAATAAGATGCAAGTTGTTTGACGGTACCTTCTAGGAAGAACTTTTGCTATTTCTGCCCATCTATTCCCATATACCCGATGGGCATTAATCAGTGCATGTTCCTCCTCAATAGTCCAAGCTTCTCTCTGTATGTATGAATTCAAAATCAGCTTCATATTTACCAATCAGCTCTTCACATAACCAGTGTGTTTCTAAATTAGTAAACATTCCCTGTTTGTCTTGCACAAAGGGGGAAATGCAAAATACAATCCATAAACCATAAAAATAAAACAATCAAAAGAGTACCTCTCTTGACATTTCTTGCCTATATGTCCACCTTGCAATGAGACCATTTTGTTGGTCCATACTGCATTTTGAGCACAAATATCAGGTGCCAATAGGTAGTTATGGATACAGCGCATCTAAAACCAGAAGTAGCAAAATTTGGCTAAATAAAAGTTTTGGGACTGTCGTAAAATGTAAAAAATGTAAATATACCTGCATTGTATGCAAACCCAACCCATCAGCATCATGTCTAGATCTACATGGCTGTACCTTAAATACTTAGAAAAGCGTTATTCCAATGACTAGACAACAATAATACAAAAAAGAGTATGGTATCCACATAAGACATAATCACAAAAAAGTTTAGAAAAAAGAATAGTGTTAGATCTGTTCAAATTCAACAAACAACAATCAATCCTGACATATAAAACACAAGTTATACAAACCACACCGTCAAGCAAATGCAATACACGCATGGTCACACAAGCACACACCCAATCAAGCACTTGCACACAATCAAGACAAAAGAAACAGACATAGATACGGACACATCACACACACAGTCACACACACAATGTAGCACTTGCACACAAGAAACAGACTCCCTCCACATTTTCACATCCGGGCTTGGGACCGGCAGAGGCAGTGTTAAGCCACAACAACCAATCATTCAGCAAAGCATACAAGCCACACACACACACAGTCAAGCCACACACAGTCATTGTCAAAATACAATACTCACACAATCACACATCACAGTCAAATGCACAATATTCACACAATCACACACACACAGTCAAACACAGTAACGCATCACAGTCAAATACAATATTCACACACAGTCAAACACACAGTGACACACACAGACAGTCAAGCCACACACACAAGAGTCAAGCCACACAAAGTCGGACACACACAGAATGGAGCGCTTGCACACAAGAACAGAAATAGATAGGGGCACAAACAGAAAGCAAATACATGAAAGACCAAAGTAAACTCAGAAAGCTATAAAGAAATACCAGAACCTGAATGACTAAACTGATTTCTCTCGAGGCGGGAGGGTGATTCAGATCTTCGTTCCTGAAAACGATTAGAGGTTGATTAGGTTGATTAAGCGATTATCTTCAACACTACCCACAAGTTTGTAGGACTATGAACAGAAAAGAAAAGTTAAATGTGTTCTTGTTCTACTTACTAGAGAAAGCAAGGCATGTAACATGAGCAAAATTCTTATAGAAAATCTGGCTAAGGTAAGCCATTCATACCTAAAAAATTATACGTTTCAAGTTGACAACAGTGATTGCCTCTCATCGCTTCCAAGCCGGTGGCTAGCCTGAAATGGCATGAGCAACTTAAAATGTGAGTGACCACAATGTAAATGATTTATTCTTGAAAGCAAGAAAAGTAGCTTACCTCATGAGCAACACCAACAGTCATATTAGAAAAGCAGATTTAGATGACCTGTGATGTAATAAGCATCATATGAGTCAGAAATACTTGGGAATCAGTTTATGAGCAAAGTTATCAAGGAATCAAGGATTGATTTAAAACAAGTCGAGATAAACCGATCAAAATTCATAATCCGGACATTTGAAAGGATAGAAACTTACCGATGATTTTGTGTATCTTGTAACTCCAATAATCCACTTGGTTTTGTCGTCTTTGACTTTAGCTATAGGTGAGAAGAACCTAAGAACAAATAGAAGTACCGATTCTGCAATGTTCAAATGTGTGGTACACGTTATGATGTGCAGGAAAGAATGAGGAAGTGGTGGGGGCTAGAAATCTGGTAACAAAGAGGGCCAAGGCTAGGCTACATTATCCCAATAAGATGCAAGTTGTTTGACGGTACCTTCTAGGAAGAACTTTTGCTATTTCTGCCCATCTATTCCCATATACCCGATGGGCATTAATCAGTGCATGTTCCTCCTCAATAGTCCAAGCTTCTCTCTGTATGTATGAATTCAAAATCAGCTTCATATTTACCAATCAGCTCTTCACATAACCAGTGTGTTTCTAAATTAGTAAACATTCCCTGTTTGTCTTGCACAAAGGGGGAAATGCAAAATACAATCCATAAACCATAAAAATAAAACAATCAAAAGAGTACCTCTCTTGACATTTCTTGCCTATATGTCCACCTTGCAATGAGACCATTTTGTTGGTCCATACTGCATTTTGAGCACAAATATCAGGTGCCAATAGGTAGTTATGGATACAGCGCATCTAAAAACAGAAGTAGCAAAATTTGGCTAAATAAAAGTTTTGGGACTGTCGCAAAATGTAAAGAACGTAAATATACCTGCATTGTATGCAAACCCAACCCATCAGCATCATGTCTAGATCTACATGGTTGTACCTTAAATACTTAGAAAAGCGTTATTCCAGTGACTAGACAACAATAATACAAAAAAGAGTATGGTATCCACATAAGACATAATCACAAAAAAGTTTAGAAAAAAGAATAGTGTTAGATCTGTTCAAATTCAACAAACAACAATCAATCCTGACATATAAAACACAAGTTATACAAACCACACCGTCAAGCAAATGCAATACACGCATGGTCACACAAGCACACACCCAATCAAGCACTTGCACACAATCAAGACAAAAGAAACAGACATAGATATCTGGACACATCACACACACAATCACACACACAATGTAGCACTTGCACACAAGAAAGCAGACTCCTCCACATTTTCACATCCGGCTTGGGACCGGCAGAGGCGATGTTAAGCCACAACAACCAATCATTCAAAGAAAGCATACAAGCCACACACACACAGTCAAGCCACACGGTCATTGTCAAAATACAATACTCACACAATCACACATCACGATCAAATGCACAATATTCACACAATACAATAGAAGACAAAGATAACATCAAAAAGTACAGAATCCAAACTAGATAAGCTTGAAATCGAACGTGTAAGCGTAGATTCAAGGTGATAGAACTCGCATAAAGAAAGTTTAGATTGATAAGATTTCTTCAACACTACCACAAGTTGAGGCATATGATGAAAAACAGTAAAGTTTTTTAGATATGGCAAAAGCATTAATGACTAAAATTATAGAAAATCTTAAGTGCATTCTATAAATTAGTTAAGTTGCAGTTAACTGTCTAAGCATGAATGGCAAGAGCAACTTAAATGTAGTGATGAACAATAAATAGTTACTAAATAGCTTATCTCTATGAGAAAGAAAATTAGAAAAGTTGATGATTATTAAAAGCAAATTAGATATATGTAAATATATGGAATCAAGATATAAGATCAAGGAATCAATGTTAAAACAAGTCGAAAACGATAAAATTATAATCCGCATTGAAAGGAAAAATTACCGATATTTGTGTTCTTGTAACCAATATCACCTGGTTTGTCTTTGACTTTATAAGGTAGAAGAAAAAAAATTAAGTACTAATCTGTGTAACAGGTCGTAGTTATGATGTCCGTAAAGAATGAGAAGTGGGCGAAATCTGGAACAAAGAGGGAAGGAGCTACATTATCCCATAGTCAAGTTTTTGAGTATTGTAAACGTTTTCTATTCTGCATATTCAAATCATCCTGGGCTAATGATTCATGTTTCTCTAATAGTCAGCTAGCATTCATAGTTTTCCAAATAGCTTTATACCATTCTAAGTAAATCATTTCAATAGTAACATTTTTCCAATGCATTTCACAAATAATCCAAAGTTTCATCTAAAATGCATGCAAATTTGGCCAATAGTTAATAATACATATAATTAACATAAAATAAATGTCAAAAATGAATATAACACTGTACACAAATAGAATGACAATCAATATTATGAAACATATCTACAAAATATCAAAAATTCAGATAAAAAATTTTAGACTATCAAATGATAACAACAATAATCAAACGAATATAACAAAGTTACACAAACAGTCAAAATCAATAGCTGTACTAAACAAACACAACATATCAAGAATAAGCAACAATTGAACAACACAAGCAATGCACATCCAAAGCACTCACATATTAAAACGGAAAAGACTCTATCAAACACATCTACCATCATACAAGACATTACCACCAACATCACTAACGAAGCGCACAAGTACACACCAACGATTAACAATCACAAACAAGTCACAAGTGATATCACAATAACAACATCACACATACAATGCATGCAAAATAATATCTACACTAAACACGACGAGCAACACACAACAAACAATACAAATCGACACACAGTACAACACCACAAGCACAACATAGAAGGCCACAAGCAAAACATAAAGACGATAGCTCACACAAATGAACACGGGTAAACTAGATCGCAGGGTCATCTTCGTAAATTAAAAAATACGTAACCAAAAGTGACTTACGAACAAACACAAGTAGCACTAATAGCTAGAAAGAAAGTAATGAATTCTTAAATCGGCTAAGGAACAGAACAAAAGAAAGTAATTAACCTAATAACATCATACGAAAACCTACAACTAGATAATTTCTCAAATTGAGTGATATTATCGCTACAATACACTAAGTGACAAGATTGATCGATTATTCATGTACAAGATTGTAACTACCATTAAGCAGCAAGCTATAAACATTCAAAATAAATGACAATGTAATAAAAATTTTAAAAACGTGAATAGTTACCATCAACCAAATTGATACCTGAAAGTAATCATGATCCGCATCCATAGGATGATACTTATGAATGCTTACTTATAAGTGAAATGAAATGATTACTGGAAAACAAGTAAAGAGCTAAATCATAAATAGACCAAGTAATAGTTTTGTAAAAGTAATACTGATTATACGCAATGCATAGACTTAAATAAATGAGATTTTCTGATTCAAGCTCAGTTTGATTCGCTCTCATAACATCGGTATTAATTATAAGTCCAATTAGTCAACATCCTTTAGATCAAGTTTTGACTCATAATCAAAACATTTCATCAACTCTTCTTCTATTGACCTAACTGAGGACATAAGTACCAATCTACAAAAATCGCTAATATAGTCCTCATCTATGAAATTCAATACAAGTTTGCCACAGCAAACATTGGTCAACAAGTCATTTCACAATAAAACCATGTAATGCATTCTGACAAAGCATAAAAAAGTATGATCCTCATAAAATCAAATTAGATAAAATGTAATGTTCATATATCCAATGCATGACATCATGTAGATCATACAGTTACAAACATACTTAGAACGTTATAGGAACAATTACACAATAACCAAGATGCTTTAAATCAAAGTTGTAGACGAATGTAGACACATTCAAAACACATGAAATACACACCATACACATCAGTCAATAATAAATACAAAAACTCATTCCGATTGATCCATAATGCAAATAGTCCACTGAACAACATCAAACAAGTAGCATAGATTTCAAATGCAAATCAACACTAAAAGTGTACAAAATCAGAAACAAGTCACTGCACAAGCAACACAAGCACACAGTAGCAACAATTATAAAATCATACTCACACAACAACAATACATCACAAGAACTACATTCGCAACTGTACGAATACGACAATGCAAAACGAATTTCACGAAAGCATACAACCCATCAAAACAGAATAAAGCCAAATTGCCAAAAATAATGCAATAACAACAAACAATAACAAATGAAACAACACAAAGAAACAAAGATTAACAATCGCAAAACAAATCGATTCCTACAAACAAAACAAATAACACACATCAAATTTACTATGGCAGAAAGATGTAAGATGCCACAATATAGAAAGCCATATAGCCATAAATTAGAACATCAACTAAAGATACGTCGTTGCCATGATCCAAGATGGCATCTTAAAATGATACAATAAATAGTGAACATATTAAACAAGTGTATTGACCACGCATTAAAAGAAAGAAACTATAATAGCTAATGAACATAGCAATATAACAGTACAAGAATGATTAATAACAGTGCAAACATAAATCATAATAAGCATACAAGAGACTAATAGAATTACATATGTACAATGATATCTGAAAGAATAAATGATTCAGAAAGCTCAAATAATGTAGAAGGATTATTACACAATAATCTAGACAGATAAACATAATCATTAGTAATTCGGTAACTCAAATTATATACAGGTTAACGATCATTCATGTCCCATTTGACAAGATGCTCCATATTCTTGCACCTCAAGAAAATAATGTCATTTGTAATGATTTCTAAGTGCAAGCAGACAAATGAGACAACAATATCAAGAATGGCTAAAATTAACAATAGGAGACCTGGAATGTCATTAGCCAATAAGATGCAAATTAAAGACAAGTTTACGTCCAAAAATTTGCATTTAACATGCTAATCCATGATATGCGACTCATAATCCAAGTTCTTCTATACAATTTCCAAATAAAATAGACTCCAAACTGCAAAGTTCAAATTGAAATCATGTGCTAACAAAGAATGCATGCCCAAAAAGCAACAACAATCGCTACATACAAAATACATTGATGACCAACAATAATACATTAAAAAGTAGGTATGCACAATTAAACAATCACAATGCAATAAATTACAAAAGAATATTTGAATCTATTACAAACAATTTCAATATCGTGTTGAACACGTCGTACATAAAATACAAACTATAAGTAAATAACAATAAAAGAGATGACATCTTAACAACCCATATTGACACTTAAAGAAACATATATGTTCATCGTAAATTGAGACAAACAAATCAAGTAGAGCAATTGACAAACACAAACTTAACAGATCAAATCCACAGTCAACACAGCATCTAAACCATCAAGACTCACACAATCAACAAGAATGAAATATACACACACACACATGCAATCCAACCCCATACATTCTATCAATTGACACATACAACGTTCAAGGACACACAATCATTAGCAACAAAAGCAACACATCAGCAACCACAGAACAAATTAACAAACCACATACTAACATAAATGAACATAACACAGATGATAACAACACAAGTGATCACACACATAAACAATACATACAGTCAAATATCAAATCACACATCAACACAAAGTGAAAACTAGAGCAGCACACAAAAAATCAACCCATTAATGGACAAAGAAACTGACCAAATTTAAGCTAGAAACGAGCAATATCAAGCATATCCTAAAAGTTAATATAAACGATACTGACACACACATTTGACAATCCGAACTTATCGATTTCATTCTGAACAGCATGAGCATTAAGAGATGTAGCAATATCTAAATTCAACAAAAGGACATGCCATAGCCAAAAGTAATGCCAAAGTCTTAAGACTTCAGAAAGAATATGGAAATGAAGCAAATACTATAAACCATATAAAGATAGAATAGTTGTATCAAGTATCACAGATTGGTATTTGACAATCAGCTCATCAGTTACAGGATAGCATTAAAATATAGAAACTTACCAATTTGTGACTTTAACATTTGAATCATGTTTGTAGATACTAACAATGGCATCCTGAATCAAATTAAGACAACGAAGTAGACTTATACAATGTATCAATGGAGACACGTAATTGTCCTATGCAAGTTTAGAAGGCAGACTTAAAAAATGCACAAGTATTTATCTAAAATCATACATGGCAAATCAAATAAATTAAGGATTTGGTCTTGAATAAATACTCCATTATTATACCTGAATCATTTAATTCAGGTTTCCTAAAAAAATCGATAAAGAATTCAAAATAGAAATAATACCAGATGATCAAAAGAATCAAAAGTTTCTGTTGATAGAATAGGGAGCATAATCCAATAAACTCAATTAAATTTACATTAAAAAGAATTACAACTTACACAAACAGCAGCATTAAACAAGTTGAGCCCTCAAATGTCAACTTTTAACAAACGATGATGACAAATCAAGTCAATTAAATTACATCCTCAATAACCTTCACATAATAAGATTCATGTATTCCTTGCGACAAGGGACAATACAAATAACAATATAATCATAAGAAACCAACATCCACAACATGTCTAGAACATTTGTATTCAAATTACAACAACATATTATAACAAATTTACACAAACAGCAACAAAGATAACGATCAAAAAACAATAGCATAATCACACAATCAAGCAGCAACAATGTCAACTAAAAATCACCAAACAAACACACCAAATGGTATGCACAAAAAGAATCAATTAAGGATGCAGACAAAAAAACAAACAATCTAAACACATAAACACACAACCATAAAAGAACTATCGACATCAATTCCACAACATCAACGAAATATAAACAATGTGACAAACACACAACAACACAAGTACGACCACACATCAATAACTACAAATTCAAGACAACAACAACAAAGACTACACACACAAAGTCACACACAATATCACAACAAGAGCCATATTGCACTATAACATAACCAACCGAGAAACGATGCAAGCCACAACAGACCACAGCAAAAACAGACAAACAGAAGGGTTCACAAATAATATCAGCTAGAAGGGTACAAAGATAGTACCTAACTGATGAGATAATGATTACAAAAATTTAAACCGATGTAAAATATATACGAAATAAGGTACTTCATAAAGTTAAAGGATTATTAAGAACAAACTAAACATGAGCATAAAAGAAAATTAAAGTTCTGCTAAATTAAAACCGAAACTGGTTACTATAGAAACATGCTAGTAAAGATTCACAATAAATATCTCGTTCTGAATGTGAATGTTGTTACTTATGGTAGCAACAATGAGATGAGCAAAAATGAAAAAAATGTTAATATATTATTGAAAGCAAGAAAGAGTAAAATTTTGAGGAATCAGGATTCAATTAAAGATCAAGTTCATTACACATGTCAAACGATCCTATTAAGATCAATTAGATATGAACTTAATGAATTTAACCAAAGATTTCCTATGGCTTTGTGAAGAATAGAAATACCTGATGTAATGATTAGAATCAATTCAATAGTCTAAAACAATGTAGAAAGGAACTTAAAATGGCAAGCATAAAGGACTAAATTTTGGTATATCATAACCTTAGAATTTGCTATTTTGTACAAGACCTAAACAATGGATAATCCTAAGTTCTATGCAAGTTTTGAAGAATTAAAGTTTTCAAAACCCCTTCAATAACCAAGCTTTCTACATTTTCAAATATCAAGTCTTAAGGAATCAAAATACAATCTATTTACACATCAAATACTCACATAAGTATGTCTTCTAAATTCTCTTGTCATTCAATACCATTTTAATCCCAATAAAATAAATTAAAACAAAGTACTACAATGGATACAAACACCAACAAAATGAACAAAAGATCCAAATAACATTGTTTCAATCGACCTCAAAGAATATTTGCATTAACAAACAAATATTCAACATCAGTTTAAACGTAGAAAAAGTAAGACAAAAATACACAAAAAGATACAACCACAAACATAAGCACAGTAAATTTAAAAAGAATATTAGACGACAATCAACAAATACAAAACAATCAAGTTACAAAACACAAGGTCATCAAAACAACAACAAAATGTCACACAAACACACCCACAACACTCACACAATCAAGCACAAAGAAAATCAACGCACATCAAGCACAACACACAAAAGAGCACCAGACAAAAACAATGCACAAATTCACAATACTTGGGACCGCAGGGAACCACAACAACATCATACAACAAGCAAACACGACCACAGCAGAACACATTTCAATACACATACCATCACACATCAACAAATGCACAACATTACAAATAACACACAACACAGTCAAAACCAATAACCAATTACAACACAACACACAGTGACACACACACAATAACACAAAACACAAGGCAAAAGCGACAAGTAATGACGACAAAAAATAATACGGTAGCACAACAAGGCAAGTACATGTCAAGATAGTAATAAGTGATAAGAATAAATCCAATAATGAACTGATTTGAGAGAAGTTCCATCTATCCTGAAACATAAGTATATTAGGGAATTAGATTACTATCAACTCACAATTGATGACTTAATTGAAGAATTATGTTCATTATAAGGAAAGCATTTAAAAAATATAGACAAATGAAGTCATTCAAAAAAAAATTATCTCTTACAGTTGATTATAAGAGTCAGTACATGTGTTCATCGAATGGCTAGAACTTAATATAGTAAAATTTTATTTAAAAGATGTCTACCCTGGCACACAAATAGAAAAAGATTTAGATGACCTGATGTAAAAGCATTATTAGTAAAATATGGATAGTTTATCAAGTTATTAAGGAAAGATTAGCTTAAAAAGTCATCAACTGTAAATATTGCCATATTAGAAAGATAGAATTCGGTGATTGTAAACCAATAATACTCATTTAATCGTTTTGATACTAAGGTGGAAGACTTAAACAATGTCCCATTCAATGCAATTGTGCATCTTTGATTATAAAGTAAGCTAAATGAACAAAGAATAACTCAAAGTCAAGTTTGCTACTTTATCCAAGTGCAAGTGTAGACTGTGTATTAGGAAGTCATTTCTCTCCATCATAAACTGCATCTAAAAGCATAGTCTTCATTCTCAGCGATCTTAATAACATTGTAATCATCATCTTTCTACAAACCATGTCTTATTAGAACACTGCGCTTCTAAGACTTAAATACGAATCAAAATACAATAAAATCTTTGAACAATGGTACCTAAATCTAATCATAACCATGTATCAACCATTTACACAAATCAAATGGTATATGATCAACAGAATAAAATTTAGTAAAGAAAATTGCAATAGTTTGATTGAATCAAAGACATATGCAGATGCAAACCACCTAAAAGTTGATAGAATATGTAAAACTAAAATCCCAAAATGCAACAACATCACCAAATAAAACATGTACACAAAATAATACAAACTAGACAAACATATAAGTAGTACAAAGCAACAATCAACAAAATCATAAACACAATGTAACTCAACAACAATACAACTCAACACATATAAACACAATTGCAACTACACCAAAAAAGGCAAAGAACACACAACCAACACAAACAGAACACCTACACAACCACAACCAACACTTAAGAACCAACAACCAACAACTTAAACAACACAATCACACACACACCAAAAAGCCCACACACATAAATCACACACAACAATAAAGCCAACACAAACACATCACAAACACAAACAACACAAAAGCACACCATTTACACAAACCACACACACACCACACACAAACACAAACAAAGCACACAAAGGACACACAAACTGCACACAAAAAAAAAGGAAAAAGGAACAGACAAACGAAAGTAAACTGTAAAGAATACGACAATAAAGTAAGGGATTTAAAGCATTTCCTTGAGGGGAGGGTATTCACTTTTAAAAGGAAAAATTATTTTATTGTTTCAAAAATATTTGACAAAAATTAGGGAAACTCAAGGACATATATTTTCCATATATAAGAGTTTCAACACATGGTCATGTTCAAAATATTGGTCAAACCCTCAAAACCCTTTCCGGATATTTCAAGCTTTTGAAATATTTACAAAGGAAATATTCTCCAACAATTCCAAGAAAATTCTATCATGTCACATATGACATATTTGGTGATCTTGCCAAGTCTCATGTCTTGGAGAACAAGATAACATCATCAAATCCCCTCAAAACCATTTCTGTCCATTTTGAAGATTGAGCAACTTTACATTGCCAAACATGTCCAAATGTTCTCAAACATTGTGAACATGCTCCAATGGTCTAATTATTCATCTAGACCAAGTGGCACAAGTTGAAGAACAATTTAACTTGATCAAAGTGCCCCAAAACCCTTCCTGTCCAGAACCAGATTTGAACAACTCTACATTGGAAACTTTCTCCCTTTGATCTCAACTTTTGTGGACATGTTCATATCCTCAAATGATGACACTACACCAAGTGGTGCATCAAGGAGAATAGATTTGCATGACTAAATCTTGGAAAGTCCATTTCTACTGATTTCTAGGGTTTACCAAAGTTGCATTGTCAACTTTCTTCAAATGAGCTCCAAATTGGTGGAAGGCCCTAATTATATGTGTCATTGCACCCTATGGAGTCTCATGGCGATGGAGATCATCTACTTGCCCAAACCAATATCAAACACCTTCTCCACTTTACCAAAATGCCATTTTGACCCCTTCCACTATTCTCCATGAGCTCAACTTTTACCACAGCCCCTCCTAGTCCCCTTTGCACGTCCAAAGAGCAATGGTAAATCCATAGCTCAATTATTGAGGGTAAAACCCCACTTTCCTCTCTCAATGCCCTTTTCTCTCTCTCCTCAACCTCTCCTCTCCTAGTGGTTCACCAGGCATCCAAGGCCACCTCCCTTTGTTTACTCACCCCACAAAGCCCGACACTAGTGGACACGCCTGCACATAAACAATGTCATGGCGCAGAGTCAAGGCTCGAGCATGCCACAGTTTCCCAAGATCAGAGCGCCCATTCCAAGGCCTCCGCCGACCTTGGGCGCGGAATCGTCCCCGAGGCCGCCAAGGCCCACGACACGCAACACTGCTGCCCTTCCTCCTCGCCTCCTTATCCCTCCACGAGCTCACTCGAGCACGCCCATGGACGCCGCCCATGGTGCACCGGCCTCTTATAGAGCCTTCCCAGCTCTCCTCTCCTCTTTGGACCCCTCTCTCCTGCACCTCCGGACAGCCTCCCTCCTCTAGTGCTCTCCTCCCTCTCCATGGCGGAGTGCCGCTGACCGCCGCCGGATTCGGGCGCCACACCCTTTCTCTCTTCCCCATGAACACTCCCGCACCTCTCATCACCACCACCAACTCGCCTGCTCCATCCCTCCTCAGGCTCTTCCTCGCCAGGCCGAACCCCGCCATCGCTGCTCGCCATGGCCGAGGCCTCGCTGCCTCGGCGCCTCGCAATGGTCCCTGTGGATGCGCCCATCCTCCCGAAGCTCGCCGGACCGGCGGTCGCCGAGGTGGCGAGCACCGACGCGCGCAAGCGCCCGCCTCTCGCTTCCTCCCGCATAGGGAGGAGGGCGACGACCTCGCGGTGGACTCCCGAGTCGTGACCGCCCGGCCCTCCGCTTAAGTGGAAGCGATCACCTCTTTCCCGCTTCTGCGCAGGCGCCTGATGGAATACGCCGACGTCGCCTGACACTGCAAGCAGCCGAGCACTGGGCCGCCCATCGCTATCCTTCAGCGTCGCGGGATAAGGGTAATGCCTTATAATTCGCTTTTATTCTTTTCCAAAGGAGATTGTAAAATCCATAGATTATTTATTCTAAGTCCAAATTTGATGATTCTAATTTCTATAAGTTCATAAATTCTGATCTATCACATGGTGCAATTTGCACATTTTTCCATAAAGGTTTTCTTCACGACAATTATCAAATCCCAATTTTCTTAATTCTGTGATAAACTTTAGAAAATCACAGAGCTCAATATTGATCCAAATGCCATGATTAAAATTCCTAGATGCATCTAAGTTCAAAACTTAGTTTTTGAACATTTTACTAATACTTTCGGTCACCTCAACTAATGGTCTATTTCTTTGTATATAGCCAACTTTGCAAATTCATAGGAAAATCATCTCAACTCCAAATCCAAAGGAAACCAATTCCTAGATGCTTCTAAAATCATCCTTTGTTAAATGGGTGCCTTTTGCTCATTTTTCAAAAATATATTTCAGACACTCCTTGCAAATCCATAAACCCCTTGATTCCACCATATCAAAATGTTCAGAGATATCCATTCATCAAATTCCAATGAAACCACTTTGGTCATCCCTCATATGACCAGAGGTATCCTAGAAAAGTCCAACTCATATTTTAGAGCACTTTTATTTCCTGCCTTGTTGTGTTGCTTATTATGCTTGCTTTAGATAGTCGATGAAGTAGACTAATGCTCGGAGTTGGACCGGATATTTGAAGACCTCAAGACTTCATAACAGTAAGCAGCCCTTCGACCATGTCTACGTAAACCCTTTTTATGCATGTCATATATAGCTCTTTATTATTGTCAGATCGAATCATGGTGAGATGGTGAACCACGTGGGTTGGTTGCCTTCTACCTCCTCGCTGATACTTGCATTGTGCATGGCCCTACCTTCTTATGAGGGTTATGCCGGGGAGTAGATAGGATGCTAAGGTAGATGCTACGCAAAAGGGATGGGTATATGCATGTAGGAGACAAAGTGATTTCAAAAGTCTTTTTCAAAACCCCGCCGGGTGCCACTTATGCCCGAGGGAGATGATGAGATGGGTAACCACTTGATGACTAAGTGGTGTGCCAAGGAAAGTGTGTGGTGTTTTCAAACGGATTGGTCGGAGTTATGCACTGCTATTCCAACCTTACATGCGCAACCACTCTACCCTTATATGGGAAAGGGCATTATTGAGTACCTAGACCGACATTAGCTTGGAGCCCGTGACATTAGTGACGGGGAGAGTTGGTGCTCTCTTGGGACGGGTCGTGCTGTAGGGCGGCCATGACCATTTTATGGGGCACCGGACACACCGCTGGTACCCGTGCTGCTGGTATGTGATAAGTATGGGAGCGAGGCTCCAAGAAAGTGTTATGTAAAAGTTGGGCACGGGGTTATCGCTAATCGAGTGGACTCCATGTTAGTGTCGCTAGGGAAAGGTAGTGATCGGTGCTTACCCCGTACTTGAGGTACCGGTCGTGGATGACACGGAAGTTCCCTGATCTAGCGGGTAAAGTGTGCAACCTCGCAGAGTGTAAAACTATTCAATAGCCGTGTCCCCTGGCAAGGACTGGTAACCGCTCTTTGTACGCCCACTTGTTTACAAACCAAGTGTGTGATGATGAAAATGACTTGGGTCAAGTCAAGGACTTGACATGATTGAGATGGGTTGGTGCCCACTCTTTATGTTAGATGGGTTGGTGCCCACTCTATTTATGTTGATATCTCAGAATCAGTCCTCATGGTTGCTTGAATTCTCTTGATGCATACTTACAAGATGTCAACATGTCACGACTCAAAACTAGCTTTCGCAAAAATTTACCTATATCATGCATTGTTGTATCTTGAACCAAAACATGGGTTGCTTAAGTAGTACATTCAAAGTACTCATTGGCTTGCCACGTTATTTTATCGCTGCATGAAAGAACAGGATATGATGAAGAATACTTCGACGAGCATGCGAGCTAGGACGCTTCCAGTAATGCCCGAGGGTTAAGGCGATGGCATGGGTCCAAAGTTATCGACGAAGATTTCACGCGATGTTATACTCAAGACTCGACCATAATGGTCCTACTTGTGTAATACGGTATGTATGGATGTAAGACTCTTGTTATTCAACTTGTGGTGTTCAAGGAGCATTGATCTCGGGATCATCAGACAGCGCATTCGGTGATCACGACTTGTGAGTCGGGGTCCCCACACGCTTTAAAACAAGTCGATAAACCGATCAAAATTCATAATCCGCCATTTGCAAGGATAGAAACTTACCGATGATTTTGTGTATCTTGTAACTCCAATAATCCACTTGGTTTTGTCGTTTTGACTTTAGCTATAGGTGAGAAGAACCTAAGAACAAATAGAAGTACCCGATTCCGCAATGTTAAAATGTGTGGTACACGTTATGATGTGCGTGAAAGAATGAGGAAGTGGTGGCTAGAAATCTGTAATAAAGAGGGCCAAGGCTAGGCTACATTATCCCAATAAGATGCAAGTTGTTTGACGGTACCTTCTAGGAAGAACTTTTGCTATTTCTCCATCTGTTCTATATACCCGATGGGCATTAATCGTGCATGTTCCTCCTCAATAGTCCAAGCTTCTCTCAGATGTATGAATTCAAAATCAGCTTCATATTTACCAATCAGCTCTTCACATAACCAAAGGTGTTTCTAAATTAGTAAACATTCCATGTTTGTCTTGCACAAAGGGGGACATGCAAAATACAATCCATAAACCATAAAAATAAAACAATCAAAAGAGTACCTCTCTTGACATTTCTTGCATATATGTTTGTCTTGCACAAAGGGGACATGCAAAATACAATCCATAAACCATAAAATAAAACAATCAAAAGAGTACCTCTCTTGACATTTCTTGCATACAATCCATGTTTGTCGAATGCCCGAGGGTTAAGGCGATGGCATGGGTCCAGTTATCGACTTAAGATTTCACGCGATGTTATACTCAAGACTCACCATAATGGTCCTACTTGTGTAATACGGTATGTATGGATGTAAGACTTTGTTATTCAATTCGTGGTGTTCAAGGAGCATTGATCTCGATCATCAGACACGCAGCATTCGGTGATCACGACTTATGAGTCGGGTCCCCACAGAGTGGGTATCGAGCCATCCCGATCAGAGGAAGCCTTAGTTAGCATGGTCGTTAGTTAGGTAAAACTGCTTCAAAACTACTACTAGTTTTCCAAAACTATCTATATTTTCTTCCTTCTCGCTTTTCAAAACTAGGTATACTTTCCTTATTAATCTCTTCCCTTCAAAACCTTTTGGTCTCTAGAGCCCTTATGCCCCGACCATCGGATTCCTTGTAACCTCGTGGATAATCTAGAAGGAAGATGCCTTGCCACACGCTCACCCACATCTCCCAACACAAGATTGGCGACATCACGACAAGACGATACCAATGAAGGTACATCCTCGAGGAATGAGGACCAAGACCCGGAGATGGGACATCCTGACATCGCCCCAAGATGATGCAACCTTAGCGCACGATGATCGTGGCATAGGATATGCAAGATCATGATATACATCGCTAATAGAGTAACCCCGCTACTACTGCTTGTTGTATCGGCAACCACCGGCGGATGAGAACCTAGCCATTTGGTCCGCTTTCACCATAGTGAGCAGAAAACGGTTCTCCTCATTCCCCGCTTCTGGTGTCGATGTTGTCATCAACGAATCGACATGATGGACCTCTATTACGCCTTTGATAATGTCATTGCATAAAGGATTACCTACCGGTACCATCGACGGCTTAGAAGACAAAGAGGGATCGCCGTGATTAAGAAGACAATAGAAGACCAAGTCAATGTCCGCCATCGAGGAGCCACCTTCATCCCATCACTTCAACAGTAAGAAGTTGTCAAGACTCTTCAAGTTCAACCGGATCGCTTTCATCAAACAACTACATGAGACGAAGCAACACCCGAGGAAAACTCAAGATCTGATGAGGCACAAGGCACGCATCATCGAGTCCGAGAACCCCTAGGGTAGGATGAGTCATGTACCCCTATGCGCAATGAGTCCGTATGATAGTTCGAATAGAACCATGATTGTGTGTTGCTTGTTTTTATTTGTTTATGTTTTGATATCCGCCTTTTTCTGTCAGCAACAAGTACGCATATATCACCCGCCTTTATTTTGTTGTTTGTGTTTGGCCCTTTAGCACTTGTTTGGTTGCACTTGCACTATAGAACCCCCTTTAGGCGCCTCCTCTATGCTACTTCCCTCTCATCTCTCTCCTCAACTCAAGGCTAGCAAGACAAGATACACCAAGGATTCTACTTTGGCAACCAACCAAAGATCAAGACTTTTTGTTCAGCCTCCTCGACTCAAGTGAAACCCTCGAGAGTTATGTTTAACCCTCAAGATTAGGAGCCCATTCCTAGACCCTTCGAGACTTTATAAGATACCCCACTAATCCTTAACCATGTGCTTAGCCCATGAATTGCAAGAGAACCAGCTAAGCCTCCGTAGACCTTGGCCATGTTAGACCTTTCAGCCTGAGCATTGATAGTTGTGGATGACACTAGGAGAGTAGGGACAATTTTCGTGGTTTATTTCTCACAAATGCCATGCCAACTCGAGGGGTTGGGGATACATATTTATAGGTCGCTAGCCACCAAGGCATATGCTAAGATGCCGCCTAAGATGCTAGTCTAAGATGCTAACCGATCCCTGATGGTCAAGAATGAATTTATCCTAACAACCACCCTTGATGGTCCAGACTTTATCCTCCTAATCGCCACAAGGACCATGTGCAATTCCACAAAGACCCTAGTACACGACTTATCCATCATTCTCCCCTAAGTCTTGTACGCCGCCTTATGGGAGAGTTGAATCATCCCAATCCCGGAGCAAAGTTCGAGGAACTGACCTCCCAAGGGCTTGGTGAGCGTGTCCTGAGTCGATCCTTGGTGTTGATGTAGCTCACTCGATGCTCCCTTCTTCCACACACACCGCAGATGAAGTGATACCTCACGGATGTGCTTGTCTCGCTCAGGAACACGGGTTCTTTGCCGTGCTGGTGGACTTGTCGCCCACCGTGTCGCACTGCTCGTGTCTTGAACGAGAAGATCACCAAGCATCGAAGAAGCCAGAGCGCTCGAAAGTGCAAAGCGGTGGAGGCCGCTATGTACTCAATTCACAGATGACAGGCCACCACCGCGCTTGATCGATTGCCACCACAAGACACTTGCCGAGGAAGAGGAGGATCCCGCCGTGTTTTGCCGGTGTCGATGTCGCCGGCGTGGTCGCTGTCATGATCCACGAAGTGTGCCGCCCAGACACCTAGGGTAGTGGAGGCCGGATCGAGGGTCCCGCTATGTAGCGGACGATCCTCTTCACGCTCACGGTGTTCCGACGTTGGTCGCCCATGAACCGACGACATAGCCGACGGAGAATGCCAAGTCCGCCGTGTGAGTGAGGTAGCGAAGGCTCCCCACAAGGCGCCGGATCGCTGAGCATCCACTTCCTCCGTCGGTCCGTCGCTGCTCGGCTTTCAGCCTCTCCTCCATCGGAGTGAGAGCGGATGGCGCGTGAGCCCAGCTAGCTCAACGATGCGCTTGGCGAGGACCGTCAAGCGCGATCTCGAGTGGTCCCGTGCACCTCAATCCCTAGATAGAAGGAGAGGAGCCCGTGTCACCATCCGGAACGTGGCCTTCATGTCTTCCTTGAACGCCGCCAACTCGTGATCTTTGGTGCCGGTGATCACCGTGTCGCCAACGAGACGCCCACCGCAGGCATTTCTCCACTTCGCTCGTAGACGGCACCTTCAGCGGCTCGCCAAACCCATCTTCTTCAACAGGAGTCCACCTTGGCGTCCACGCTCGGTGCTCGCCGCAGCCATAGAGAGCCTTGCGCAGCGGAGTACCTTGCCCTCCCGGCCGGTATCGAAACCCGGGGTCGATGCACGAGACTTCCTCCTTCAAGTCACCGCTGAGGAATGCCGACTGACGTCCATGTGGTGGACACGCCACCCTCCCGGCAGCCAAAGAAGGAGAAGTCGACGGACTCCATCCGCGTCACGGAGCGAAAGCGCCATCGGTCGACTCCTTCTTGCGCAAGAAGCCTCGCCACCAAGCGAGCCTTGTGCTTGATGATGGCGCCGCCCATCCTCTTCAGCCTTGAACACCCACTTAAGGGTGATTGCGCGACCTCGAGGGAGATCACGAGCCCAGGCGGTTTTGCTCGACCGCATCCATCTCCAATCGCATCGCGGCGCACCATGCCGCCTCTCTCGCCTCGCAAGGACCGTGGTTCGCCGCTTCACACGCGAAGCAGTAGCGCGCCTGTGTCACGTGGCACCGCCCCGCACCGCCGGTCGCCGAGCAAATTATCCATCGTACGGTACCGCAGCCGTTCGCCATCATGCCAGCGCCGACACGCCTCGCATGAGTGAGCGGGAAGCGAACTTCATCGGGTTGTGCTCGCGTGAGCCGGTGCCGATGAAGACGAGCCCGAGTGGCGACCGCCGGGCTGGAGTATGCGGCGTCGCCGGCAGGTGTCGCCGGCGAGCAGCGCCGGAGTCGATGTAGTTTTGGGGCCGGGTAGACATGCCCGCGAAGAGGAGCCGCTGTCTCAGCTTTCCTTGAGGTGGGCGATCGACAATGAAGTCGCCATACGCCGGCGCCGAGCCGCCGCCCACCGCCTTGTCCCATTGCCACCTCGCCTTCGCTGAACACGACGCTCGCACGGCGCACACGCCAGGTCTTTGGTCGAGGATGCGTAGGCCTTGAGCCTCCCAGAAGCCGGCGAAGACTCCCGAGTGCTCTGCGCCGAAGCTTGCCGATGTGGCCGAGCTCCTTGGCGAACGCAAGGCAGCCAAAGGCCCGCAATGAGAGACCGCGGCTTCGCCATGCCAGCCTCGATGGAGTCCCGCCGCCGAGTGCCTTAGTAGGAGAGCGTTGAGGATGTAGACGGCCGCTAGCACCGCCTCTCCCGAAGGCGCCGCCATCCTCTTCGCTTGAGGAGAGCCCGAGCCATCCCCACAACCGCCCGTTGCGCGCCGACGACGCTGCTTTGTCTGCGGCTGTACGGCGCGAGTAGGGCGCCGATGCCCTCATCGGCGCAATACGACGCGACCACCGCCGTGAACTCGCCGCGTTGTCGGCGCAACACGCGCATTTGCGGCCGCCTCCGCCCCACACCAACTCGCTACCGATGGCGCCCGCCGCTTTCCCTATCGCCGAGGATCATCACCCACATGTAGCGGAGAGATCGCCGACGAGCAAGAGGAAGTAGCGCCGACCTCTCGGTGTGGCGGCGCCACGGCCGCACAGTCTCCGTGCACGAAGCTCCACTTCTCCTTGGCCCAAAACTCGCCTGGGGAAAGGAGAGTCGCTCGCTTCGCCAAGACGCAGATGTCGCAGAATCGCTCCACATGGTCGAGGCATGGCAGGCCTCGCACCATCTCTGGCACTTAGGCGCTTCAGGGCCTCAAAATGAAGGTGCCTAAAGCGCCATGCCATCGCCACGCCTCGCCGTCCCGACGGACACGAGATGACCGGTTGTGCCACCGCACATCAAGGACGAGTCGATTTTCACCTCCGGGAACCTTGGCAAGAAGGCGACGCGGCGATCCCGATGCGAGGGACCCCATGCTCAATTAGCAGCGATGAGCCGTTCTCATCCAAATCCGTCCCAAGTCGATGATGGAGTTCCTTAGCAGGATGTAGTAGACACCGGTGAGCACCGATGCTCTCCCTGCCTTGGTGGTGAAGATGACGGAGCCGACGCCTTTATCTCCACAAGGAGGCATCCCCGAACTTGACGGAGCCTCACGACGGAGTCGAGCTCGCCAAGAATTCCTTCGACCGGTCATGTGGTGGGCGGCGCGTGTCGAGGCACCACCCGTAGTCTTGTCCTTCCGGAGCCATCGCCGAGAAGAGCATGTGCTTTGGCTCATCGAGGTGGATGAAGGCCTTTGCGATCGGAGTCGCCAAGGTAGGTCAATGCTTGCATGCGCCATGAACAGAGCCGCTCTCCTCCTTCGCCTGCGCGACGTGAGCTCGCCTTGTCGTGGTCGCGACACTATCGGCCCAATGGCTAAACCGCCACGCCAGGTAATCGTGTCTTGTGCCGGCTTGGCTTGCAACGTGCCGCCTTGGCGCCTCCGGTGTCACCCCAGACGCCTTGTGCCTCGCCGGGGCCTCTTGCGCTTTACGCCGCTTGCCACGCTTATGTCACTCGTCGTGGAAGAAGGCTCCTTCTTCCCGTCACCAAGGCGGCATCCCACGGCTCCCGAGTTAGGAGCAGCTTCACGGTGGTGATGGGCCCCGAGGAAGGTCAGGTTTCGCGGTGTCGACGACCTTGAGGCATTTATCGCCTCCTCGATCGTCATCGTGGAGAGGTCCAAAAAGACTCGATCGACGAGCCATCCGCTTGTACTTCTCGGGATGCAACAAAAGCTTCTCGCCTCTCTCCTTGGTGTAGGTGTCATCGCCAAACTTCACCAACTTCGCAGCAGAGTGTTGAGACGGAGAGCAAAGTCATCAACGCCTCACCGGCTTGAAACCCAGTTTCCCACTCCCTACGGAGTGCTCGCAGGTGGACTTGCGAGCACGATCCGCCGAGCGCGCGCGGCGATGGCGCCCAAGCCTCCTTGGCGTCCGCTTGTTGGAAAGCGAGAACGCATCTCAAGCGGATGCGGCGATGAGGGCATCCAACGCCTCGCGATCCTCTAGGTGGTCGACGCTGTCGCCCGGATCGCCTCCCACATGCGCCGCACTGAGCCCGACCTTCATGATCCCGCCCACTCGACGAAGTTGGTTTTAGTGAGGTAGGCCACCCAACACCGGAACCAACGCCCGACCACACCCGACTCAGAGGCTGCCGTCCTCGTCGGAGCCGCTGCGCGGCAGGCCGCCTTCCACCGAGCGCGGCGATTGCCGCCCATCGGCTGCCTCGCCTTCGCGCCACTTTGGCGCGACTGTCGGCTGCCGCTGCCGGCAACAAGGAGCTGCTGGAGCTCGCTGGGCGCCGGAGGTTTTGGCATCCGCCTAGAGCCTCACGGGTTGCTTCGCCGCTGCCGCTTTACCTCCGCTCTGCCGCTTTACCTCCGCTCGTCTGCCACTCCGCAGCCACTCGACACTTGCTGGCCAGCAATGTGCCATACCGCCGCCACGCCCTTCGCACCTTGGCGCGCTCCTACCGGCGCCAGATGCTCGAGGTAGCCTGTGGTTGAGAGCGACTTGCAGACATGGCTGCGCAGTGGAGTGCTTGGAAGAGGAGGCTAATGAAGACGAAGGTCGCCGAATCCGGAGGGAGGAAGGTAACCAGAGGCGATTTGAGCGCTCGCCTACCGACTTGGCATTACAGAAATGCTCAGAGTACAAAGTTAACGAGGCTCGATACCACTTGTTAGACCTTTCACTGAGCATTGATAGTTGTGGATGACACTAGGAGAGTTGGGACAATTTTCTGGTTTATTTCTCACAAATGCCATGCCAACTCGAGGGGTTGGGGATACATATTTATAGGTCGCTAGCCCCAAGGCATATGCTAAGATGTCGTAAGATGCCGCCTAAGATGCTAACCGATCCTTGATGGTCAAGAATGAATTCTATCCTAACACTACCCTTGATGGTCCAGACTTTATCCTCCTAATCGCCATAAGGACCATGTGCACCCACAAAGACCCTAGTACACGACTTATCCATCGGCCAATACTCAACCGTAATCCATCCCCAATGCCTCAAATTTCACTATCGCACTCATAGACTTCTATGGAGTGCTTAGACAAGATAGTTGTCATCATCATCCGCGACTCACTTGTCCACCAGACGGAAGAAGAGCACGAGCGACACTTGAGGATGGTCCTAGACAAGCTTCGAGAGCACCAACTCGTATGCCTAGTTCAGCAAGTGTGAATTTTGGTCATGGAAGTTGGATTCTTGGGTCATGTTTAATCAAGAAGGATTGTCACGGTCCCGCTTAAGATTGAAGCCGTGGATCGAATGGCAATCCCCAAGCAATGTGAAGGAAGTCAAGCTTCCTGACTCTGGATATTACCGCAAGTTCGCTGAAGGATTCTCAAGCATCGCCTCACCCATGACTCAGCTCTTGAAGAAGGACAAGAAGTTCAATGGACGCCGGCGCTAAGAGAGCTTCAGAGTCAAGAAGAGATCGACATCGCCCAGCCTCGCCACACCGTATATACACAAGGAGTTTGTGATATATTGTGATGCGCCAAGAACCGGACTGGAGGTGTTCTGATGCAGAAGGCAGAGTCGTAGCTCTACCTTTCAAGGCAACTACGGCCTCATGAAGAGAACTATGCTACCCATGACCTTGAGCTAGCAAAGAGGGTTCATGCCTCAAGACATGGCGACATTACCTCTTAGGGAAGCGATGTGAGATATACACGGATCACAAAAGTCTGAAGTATATTTTCACTCAAATGGAATTGAACATGAGGCAAAGAAGATGGTTAGAGTTGATCAAAGATTATGGCCTCAGTGTTCAATACCACCCTGGGAAGGCTAATGTGGTAGCAGATGCATTAAGCAGGAAGGCTTGTTCCTTGAATGCTATGCTTAAGGACAAGCTACCCGCCTTTGTATGAAGAACTTGAAAGCTTCGGGTTGGAACGGTCGCACCTGATTCTTAGCTAACCTTGAAGTCAAACCGACCTCGATGGATGAGGTTAAAGAAGCTCGAAGGGACACGAGAGTATTGAAGGCATCAAGAGGAAGATCAAGGCGGCAAAGCCCTGTGTTTCACGTAAGATGAGCAAGGAGTCATGTGGTTTGGGAATCGATTATGCATCTAACAAGATCGAGCTCAAGAATCTAATCTTGCAAGAAGCTCACAACACCTCAGATTCCATCCATCCCGGAGGAACCAAGATGTATCAAGACCAAGGAAAGATTCGTGGCATGGGATGAAAAGGAGATTGCCACCTATGTTGCAAAGTGTGACGATGCCGAGAGTCAAAGTCGAGCATCACGACCACCGGATTGTCAGAACCCTCAAGGTGCCCGAATGGAAGGGACAAAGTCGGATGGACTTCATCACCGGTTTACCTGTGTCAAGCAAGGGACATGACTCCATATGGGTCATTGTCGACCATTTCGACCAAGGTGGCCCACTTCATTCCCTGCCAAGACGACCTACAAGGGGAACCAGTAGCCGCCTCTACATCAACCGAATCGTGAGCATTCATGCATGCTCCCAAGGAGATTGTGTCTGATAGAGGAAACCAATTCACAAGGTTCGAAGAAGTTCCAGGAGGCCATGGGGACCAAGTTGTCCTTCAAAGATCGCTTCCACCCACGTAATCGGAGGTCGACGAATCTAGTAAATCAGATACTCAAGACATGCTCCGAGCCCTGGTCTTAGCATATGGAGCTAAGGGGAAGGTCATTTCCTTTGCCGAAGTTCTCTACAACAATAGCATTATCACAAGTTTTCAGATGGCACCATTTGAGGTGTTATACGACGAAATGCCGACACCCTCAATTGGTCGAACCGGAGAAGGACTTGTCTTTGGGCCCGATATCCTCCGTGAAGTCAAGAGCAAGTCCATTTTGTCGAGAGCGCTTTGAGACCGCCAAGTCAAGACAAAGAGCTTACGCCGACCACGCCATCGAGACGTGACCTTCCGGTTGGAGACCATGTTTATCTCCCGTCACCCTCTCTAAGGAACCAAGCATTTCCATGACAAGGAGACCGCACCAAGATTCATCGGCCCTTCGAGATCACTCCAAGATTTAACAACCCCTCAGATCACCGAAGATTTAAGAATAGACGGCTACCACCGAGTTGCCACCGAGCTACCCGATGTGCACAATGCTTTCCATGCATCGCAACCCCTAAGTGTTTCCAACTTCCTAACTCTCGCCTCGATCTCTACGAGGGCATTAACCACCGAGCCATCGACCTCTAGCCCGAGCTAACCTACCGAGCTACCCATTAGCAACCTCGACCAAGAAGAGCATCATACATGAAGCCACACCATCAAGTACTTCAATCTCAATGGAGCACTACACGGAAGGTATAACATGAGGACTTGA